>JABSTT010001743.1:0-79999 GCA_013339685.2 Hyalomma asiaticum
TGCACGTGTGCTCACAGACGCTGTGCATCTTTTACGCAGGCATTGCTGATACCCTTCAATTCGGCTGTGCTGGCTTTTCTACCGTTCCGAGTTTCAACGCCGTGGATGGGAAAACCGGATTTGCGACGCTAGCACCATCTCCCAAGATACGGCACGTTGACTACGATACCGCCCACCGGTTACTACGATACCGCACTGCGGCGTTGGTTCTTCATCTGTCCGGACGCTACAAAAGCACCGAGCGCACCGCTTGCGACTTTCACTTGGCAGCAAGGGCGGCAGCAGGCTGCACGTGTGCTCACAGACGCTGTGCATCTTTTACGCAGGCATTGCTGATACCCTTCAATTCGGCTGTGCTGGCTTTTCTACCGTTCCGAGTTTCAACGCCGTGGATGGGAAAACCGGATTTGCGACGCTAGCACCATCTCCCAAGATACGGCACGTTGACTACGATACCGCCCACCGGTTACTACGATACCGCACTGCGGCGTTGGTTCTTCATCTGTCCGGACGCTACAAAAGCACCGAGCGCACCGCTTGCGACTTTCACTTGGCAGCAAGGGCGGCAGCAGGCTGCACGTGTGCTCACAGACGCTGTGCATCTTTTACGCAGGTTTGGGAGTCACTCTTTTCCTTGACTTTCACTGCTCTTGCCGCTGCTGTCATTGCTGCCATTTGTGTAATCTTGTATTTTTGGCATATATATTTGTTTAAACGATGTCGAAGGAGATCAGGGCACTTTTTGATGAGCTAAAGCGGGAACTTAGGGCAGAATTCAAAGATTTCAAAGAAACAATAGAGCGAGACTTTCGCAAGGAACTAAGGGATATTAAAACCTTTTTGGCTACAGCAAACAAAGAGTATGAAGAAATTCGGAGTGAAAACAAAGCCCTAAGAGCCTCAAATGCTGAATTAAAGGCACAGTGCTCTGATCTCGCACGACAGGTAAATGAGCATGAGTGCCGAATATTGCGGGCTGAACAGTATTCCCGGAGGTCAAATATCGAAATCAAAGGCATTCCGTACGAATCCTCTGAAGACCTAGTTGAAATGGTCATAAAAATTGGAAAAAAGGTGGGCGTTCCGCTTGTGGTGAATGATATTGGACGGGCACACAGAGTTCCGACGGCTCGCAACCCTAGCAAAACAAACGTAGTTGTGCAGTTCGAGCAGAGACAAAAACGGGACAAATTTCTGATGAATACGCGCGCAGCGAACCTGAAGTGTTCTGATCTGGGTATTGACTCAGGATCAGCGATATTCATAAATGAACATTTGTGCCCAGAGTTGAAACGACTTCTTGGTCAGGCTACGGCGCGCAAGCGCGAGACTGGATGGAAATATGTCTGGGTTCGCGACGGCAAAATCTTTGCGCGGCAGACGGATAACGTACCGAAGATCAAAATTGAAAACAGTGATGATGTAAACAAAATGAACAGATCCTCATGAAAGCGATGCAGCGAAAGAGGCAGATTGTGTTGTAGATATTACGGCGCCACTGCGAAAAGGAATTTTGATGGTTTGTTTCACGCACAATTTTTGTACCCAAATAGGTCAAATATTACGCATGCTCTTGAAATTCCGTTTCTGTTTGTTTACGAAATATTTGCTTTACCATGTCATAACAAAATTTTGCTGTATCAGCTGTTCTCTGAAGGAATACATTTCACTTATTGTCTTGGAGTGTACCAGAGCTCGAGCTGTAGCTTGTCTTGGTTGCAATTTTTTATTTCTGCACCCTATCTAGCTCATGGTTGCAAAATATGTTCGATAAAGATAGTTGTTACTAATTTTACTTCTGGCGTGTCGTTCGAAGGCTCAATTCCTGTCGCAACACATATGTGCCTTACATTGCTCGATTTCATATTAACACTTCAGCATCTGAAATGAGCCCTTCTAGCATTAGTCCCTTAGAGTTAAGGCGTAACAAGGTCGAAAAATGCGATTCACCTCTTACTTTTATTCATCTGAATATGCAGTCAGCACGTGGCAAACAGGATGAATTTTCTATCTTTCTTAATGATTTTGGCTTTCATTTTTCTGTGATTATGTTGACCGAAACGTGGTTTTCGGAACACGATGACATGTATCTAGAAGGTTATGACGCAGTTTTTTTGAACAGATCCCTTAGAAGAGGTGGAGGCGTATGTATGTTTATTAAACACGGTATCAACTATGAACAGCTTGATGACCTATCCTTATGTACGTCAGATATCGAGGTAATATGTCTGAAATGCGGAAAGTTCCTTTTTGCTGTGGTATACCGCCCCCCTGACGGTAATTTAGGCGAGTTTTTCGAGCAGCTAGACGGCATATTCTCTCATGTTAACATACATCAGTACAAATTAGTTCTAGGCGGCGACCTAAACATTGACATGCTTTCAGATACATCAAAACAGGCAGAATTTTCCATCCTTCTTAACTCGTATTTCTTGTCAAATGTGATACAAGAACCAACTCGCATTTCGGCAACCTGCGCTACGTTATTGGACCTCTTTATTACAAATTTACCACCTGAAAACCTGTTTTCTGGGACAATAAACATTACACTTAGTGATCATTTGCCGATATATTTAGTTATTGATAAGTGCCGTATTGAATCAAACCTAAGCTACAAGTTCCGGTGCCAGAATATAACAGAAAATTCCCTTTCTCAGTTTCGAGATGAAATGTCCAGAACAAATTGGGAAGACGTGCTTTCGTGCTCATCAGCAAATGCAGCATATGAAAGTTTCATGGAGAAAATTTCCCGTATTTATAAGCGATGTTTCCCTTACAAGGAAATAATAAAGTCGAAACGCTCACGGAAGCCATGGGTTACAAGGAGCCTGTTAAAAATGATAAATAAGAAAAATAGCATGTATCAACTATTCTTGAAGAATCGCGATCCAGAAACATTGGACTCCTTTAAGAAATACAGAAACAATCTAACTAAACTTATGAAACAAGCAAAGCGCAGTTATTATTCTCTCATGTTCGAGGGCGTTACAGGGGTCAAAGAGATGTGGAGCAAGTTAAATTCAATTACCGCATTACATAAAACTAATTTCAGTGTAGAAGAGATAACTGAAGGTGCTCGAATATACAGGGGTAAAGAATTGGCCGAGAAATTTAATGAGCACCTTACTTCCGTAACAGATATTGCCTGTGACACTAGTGCACTACATTACATGCCCGCAGAAACAGTACCTTTGTCGGTGTATCTTTCTCCAACGGATACATACGAGGTTATGGCTGTTTTCAAAAAACTAAAGAAAAGTAAATCGGAAGATATTGATGGGTTAAAGATGGCCCCTGTCTATTCTGTCATAGATATATTAGCTGTGCCCATAACGTACATTTATAACCTGATTTTAAGCACAGGCATTTTCCCACAACGTATGAAGCACGCGAAAGTTACAGTATTGTTTAAGGGAGGTGACAAAAATGATTTCAAAAACTATAGACCCATATCTGTCCTGCCATTGTTTTCAAAGCCCATAGAAAAGTTAATATTTATAAGATTGTCAAACTTCCTTGCAAAACATTCAGTAATTACGCCAGCTCAGTACGGTTTTAGGTCAGGGCTTTCGACAGAAGTAGCATTGCTACGGCAAAAAGAAATTATATTAGGTAATATAGAGGACAGGAAACTCACCCTAGGTATATTTGTAGATTTCTCCAAAGCTTTCGACCGAATAAATCACAATACCCTTTTACAAAAGTTACCTTATTACGGCATTCGGGGAAATGGATTGGATTTAATTACTAGTTACTTGAGCAACAGGCTACAGTGTGTAAGTATAAACGCAGAACAATCATCCTTGCAAAAAATTGCTCAAGGTGTACCCCAAGGTAGTATATTAGGGCCATTACTTTTTATCATTTATGTTAACGACATAATAAACATAAATCATACAGTCCAATATGTTATATATGCGGATGACACTTCCTTGTTCTTTACAGGAGTGGATGTAAATGACCTTATTTCTGCAGCAAACGCGACACTAGATGACTTGTATGCATGGTCGACTGCAAACTCCCTACAGATCAACTGCTCAAAAACTAAAGCCGTTCTGTTCCGCTCAAAAGGAACAGTGTACAAAGCTACTTTAAAATTACACCTGCGTGATTCTGTGATTGATTTCTCTTCGACAGCCAAAGCACTGGGAATTGTTTTTCATGAGCATATATTATGGGATTCACATAGTGAAATGCTAAGAAACAAATTAAGTAAAGTATTAGGCATACTTAGGAGATGTCAGTCATTTTTACCGACTGCTCAGATGCTAAAAATTTATAATGCACTTTTCTGTTCGCAGCTTCGCTATGCTCTTCTGGTGTGGGGCACTGGCACCTTGCAGTCAAAGCATAAATTACTCGTGCTTCAAAAAAATGCTTTGCGTTCTATTGCAAATGCTGGGTATAATGCACATAGTTTGCCTCTATTCAATAAATTCAGAGTATTAAGATTTGACAAAATGTATGAATATTGCTTATTATCGTCTTTAAAAGCTGAAATTAAGAAAGGAAATAACAATCTTAGCTCCATAGCATGCTTAGATCGCTGCACCTCGTCTCGACCTACAAGAAAGAGCGATTATTGGAAGGTCCCTCGATGCAGAACCAACTATGGTCTCCAAATGCTTAAACATTTACTCCCAAACACACTCAACAAATTCAATTTTTCATTAGAACAACTTCAGCTTCTTTCGCGACAAGATATGTTCAGTCTTTTTTACTAACACGATGCAACAAATAAGAAATTTTCGTATTCGCTTCCTTGTACTTTCTTTTTGTGAAATCCTATCTGCATTTTCTTTTTGTATGAAATGTTATTTCTTATTATGCCAATTTACCTACATATCTGTTTCTGCTTACTTGTTTTAGATGATTTCACAAATGCTGTCACCTCTACTGCCATGTATTGCTGGGATGTGGGGCTAGTCAAGCTGCGTTTATATCGCAGCTTTTTTCCCACATTCCGCACCACATTGTACCTTCACTTCATGAAACATTATAAATATATGTAAAAAATGTAAAATATGTAAAAATATGTAAAAGAAAATATGTAAAAATGTGGTGAAATAAACTTCAACTTCAACTTCAACTTCATTGCTCCTGAAGCCTGCGATGTCCTGATTGTCGCGGACTAAACGCGCCGGTTTCAGGATACCTTGTGACGTCGGTAAGCTTCCGGGCCTTTCATTGCTGCATAGAGTGTCGCTCATACGGCTTGATGCATTTGGACGAGCATAGGGCTCGTGGAGATGTTCTCGGCTGCCGACCACCGTGGTGGCTTGGTAGTAGCCAAATCCTTTAGAAAAAAAAACTTCTTGCCTGCTGGGCTCCCGGCCCTCAGAGGCGAAACCCGACGTCTCGATATGCAATTCAGGAAGTCAGTCTTGGCTGTGTGCGTGGACATCCAAAGGAAGGCGAAAAACTTCGAGCACTGCATAAAAACAGCGACCGACAGACACACTTCGTCGTTTTTGTTTTTTTCCCTCCTATTCGGCATTTCCTCCCTCCCCCTTCCCTTCCCCAATTTTCCTCGTATACATCCAAGGAACCACAACTGACAGCTGACAACATATAAGGCCTTGAGTCAGGGGTGGATGCTATTACACCTGTTCGGCTGGGTTCAAACGTGTGCAGGCGTGTAGAGACAAACTTTATTGAAAGATTGCTAGTTTTCCTTGAGGTGAGACGGCGCTATGGAGTCTTCCTCATTGTGAGTGGTAGAGGTTTCATACACCTGCTCCAGACACACCTGTCACGAATTTCGAGCTTTGTAACAAGCTCATAAAGGTTTACCTAGTGAATGTGATAGGAAGGGCTTAAACATTCCAAGGAATGTGAAAGGCAAATGTCTAGTTAGACCTTCTGTCGATCATCTTTCAGGATAACGTGTAATACGAACAGCGACATCTTCAATGATCTGGTTGTGGCCAAAGAGGCGTTCTGAAAGGTGTCCCTTTTTAGCATACTAAATAAACATGTGATGCGAAAATTAAATGACAACGCTAGAATCTCAGAAGTAACAAAACAAATGGAAAGAAAAATCGACATCTCATACAGAGGAGCCCCTATCTGTAAAGATGCGCTACGGCTTATCTTTTGGTATATTCACTGAACTGCATTATTTCTGTCGCAACTTCTGAACAAAGTCCTGCGCTCCTCTGGCATCACCCACAATACTGCATCTAGCTACCACCCACAAACTAACGACCTGACGGAGTGATTTCATCGCATGCTTGCCGATATCATTCCCGTATATCCAGCCTGACAACAATAATTGGGATAGGCTTGTCCCTTTCCTTACGCACGCTTACAATACGTCCTTTCAGCGAACTACCGGCTATTGACCATTTTACCTAGTTTATGGACGGTCCTCTTCGAGGTTTCTTTCTTCGATTTCCCCGTTCCTCTTATCTACACCGTGCAGCGAAGAATTCGTATCGCCATTAGCCCAGTGTCGCCAGCGCGCTCGCATAAATACAGAACCCAGACAACAAGACCGCAAGATCACTTGTGACACATCCCATCGGGCTGTATGGTTCCGACATGGTGACGAGGTACTCCTGTTGACGCTCCTGCGCACTCCTGGTTTGTTAGACAAGTTCTAGCTGAAATTCATCGGGCCATACACTGTACTGGAGTAGACATCACCTGTCAGTTACGGTGTGCCTCCTGTCGTCGCCCCAGCAGACCACCGTTGTCGCGGCACTGAGGTCGTTCACGTCTCCCGCATGAAACCGTTCATGCGGCGTTATCTGTCGCCTTGTGCTGCGGCTTTCAAGGGGGGGATTAGTATGGGTGTTTATTTTACACGTCTTCCACATTTGTACTTTCTTACCATCATCCTGCTGCGGTTGATCTTTATCTTCGGCGTCTCGGGATCATTATTATCGTGTGCGGGCCTTGGATGGTTCGATGCCGGGTACTAGGTCCGAATAAACGTCATTGGAACCCGGAAGTCATAGTATTTCCGTTTCCCCGAGTTGCAGTTCTTTGTATAAAACGTGCTTCGGTGACAAGATTTCTATTGACGTTTTAAAAACTCACGTTCAAAAAGTCTTCGAATTTGCCAGTCACGGTTGTGGAGCCATCACGGTCAAATTCAAGAGACACATTTTACGTTTTCTTCATGAATGCACCGCTCCCCTCCTCTAACTGAAGAGAACATTTGAGTACATACAATTAAGAAACCAAATTTCCTATGGTTATCGTGATCTCTCGCTCTATGTATATCTTTATTGTGTGCATAGCATGGAGCAGGTATATAAATTGCTAAACTTACGAAAACAGCATCGCGGTTTCTCACTCCGGCACCAAAGGCAAGGTGAGCGAACAAAGCTCAGGCGACCGTAGCTGCCGGCACTGCGGCTTCAAAAACTGCCTTGTGCCCGCCGCTAGCGGCGCTCGATAACATTTACAAACGTTCACTTTTTGTGCCAGTGCACAGACTGCACCACAGAGTTGTACGAATGTGCAAGCTCGTGGCATTCACGTGCGCAGCGTTTTCTCGGCAATCTCATTACCTATTTCCCTAAACCGCTGTCATAATATTTGCTTTTTTGGTTTTGTTCGCTTGTTGTTGAGTGGTGTTGACGGCTAACTGAAGTGCTGCCTTTTTCATACCTGTGCGCGGTCGTTCGGATCATTAAATCGTATATTGTATTGTGCCCACTCATATCATCTGAAAATATCTAAGCTCATGGTTGTGGCGCATGCTCGGATCTTACTAGTGCGTGAAAGACAGGGAAGAAGCGCAGTTAAATATTCGATGCGGCACGAGACCCGTGAGCAATTCAAGCAGTTTCAAACAGGAGTAGATATGCATATTGATAATGTTAGACCTATCGCACTAACTTCGCATGTTATAAAGTTAATTGGAAGGGTACTCTACATTAGGATCACGAAATTTTTCGCAGATCATTCAATACTGAGCCCATGTCAAATTGGCTTTAGACCTGGATATTCTATATGGTATGCACATGTAGATTTCGAAGGACGAATTAAGCTTGCTCGTCACAGGCGACAATATGCAGCATTAGTAAGTCTAGAGTTAGCTGGGGCATACGACAGTGTAGAGCATGTCATCCTTCTCAATACATTAAGAAACTTAAATTTCCCGCGCTATATTATTAACTGGTTGTATGAGTTTTTAAAGGATAGAAAGTTGTATTGTTCCCAGCGTGGATTATCCTCACCGAAATATAATCAGTCCAGAGGAGTCCCTCAAGGTTCTGTTAAGCTCAGTACCATTGCACAATAACATTCAAGTGTATGTATATGCAGACGACATTGCGTTCTTTGCTTCTGCTGGTGATATTCACTCATTGCATGCAATCTTACAATCTTATTTAGGAAGACTAGAGTTATGGTTTACTCAAATTACCATGACTAAATGTTAGCAAAAGTTCTGTTATTGTTTTTCCTTTGAATGATCCAGTAAGCATTTCCCTTCAGTATCGCCAGGAAATTATTCCCCGAGCAGAGTGCGTGGAGTATTTAGGTGTGTTTTACGATCATAAACTGAGTTGGCATAACCATATCGAGCACATTAAATGTAAGGCTACACGCGCTCTTGGGATGATTCGTAGACGTGGCCAGCACCCTTTTGGGTTACGCAGAGACACTCTTCTTATGATATACTGTATGTATGTTCGTCCGATTCTAGAATTTCGTTGTATTCTATACTCTGGTGGTCCGGCATACAAGATTAATACTTTGGTTCTTTTAGAGCGAGAGGCTCTTCGGAGTTGTCTCAAGGTACCAAAATTTATTGCAAATTGTGTGCTGTACCAGGAAGCCCGAATCCCCACGTTAGCTTGCAGATTCCATATCCTCACCGTCAAAACATATTTAAAAATTTATGCTTCTTCACAGAGCCGATCACACTTCGCGTTCTGTACTGAAGCGCTAGCATTTTTTGATGAGCCTTGGTCTCGCATATACAAACCTCAAGTTTTGTTTGTGGAGAATCAACTAGAGGCTTTAGATGTTAACATTCGCGATATCGTCTCAACGGATAAATCATTGGCCAATATTAAAATTGAATTGGATAATATATTCCTTTCTAATGCCAAACTCCTACCTTCCAGATATTTAATAGGCTTATTAGAAGATCATTTATGTCAATTGAGAATTGGTAATATAATTGCGACGGATGCATCCACGCGTGAGGAGAAAGCGGGAGTGGGCATTTTTTCGCAGATTTTGTCTTGGTCGTATGTATACCTTGCGCCTCTCGGATTATACACCAATGTTCGAAGCATAGCTCTTAGCCGTTCTTATAGCCATTCGCAAACTTCCTGCACAAACTTCGGCAGTTGTTATAGTGACTGATTCGCTTTCGGTATGCACATCACTCGCTTCAGCTTCTCCTTCCGAGTCTTCTGTTCTAAACGCATTCACATCATTAATTCCTCCCCACGTGCGTGAAGTGCGATTGGTGTGGGTGCAAGGCCATCGTGGCATATTTATAAACGCGATGGCTGATGCTCTCGCGCGGTCGTCCCTAGATAGGCCGGTAATGTCAGTGGTGCCCACTACTGCCTTTGTTACTTTGTCTAGATTCCGTAAGTACTCCTTACTTCAAGATTCTTTAAAAATGAGGTTACCCATTGAAGAATATGGGCATCTTTCTTTTGTTCATGATAATAAGGGGTGTCGCTCTGGCAAACTGGAAGTGGCAATAACAAAAATTCGCTGTCGTATCCTTCCATTGAATTTTTATTTACACAGGTCTGGGCTGGTGCCATCTCCACGATGCTGTTATTGTCAAGAGCCTGAAAACATTGATCTCTTTTTAATTACCTGTCTGCGTTATCTTAGCCAGAGGAAAAGGCATTTCGAAATTTTATTCCGGAATTTAAACATTCCCCTGAATTCTCAGAATATTCTTTCCTTTGGGGCGTCCTCACTAGGCTACAGCAACAGGAACGTCTGCTTAGCCATGTGCAATTTCCTTCGTGACACAAGAAGAATTCATTACTAATCATAATTCAAACCAAAACATGGTACCTCGAAATTACTCCCACTTGTTGATTAAACTTCAAATTATTTTACTATGGTTCATTTGTATTATAAATAGTCTATCATTCTCTAACATTTCATTCTTCCTTAAGTTACTGATTCCTTACTCTTCCTTTGTTTTAGCTCAAGTTTTTTCCTCTTTATATTAACCGCCGGCTTCATGGCCAATCCCCCGTAGTGGGCAAGAGCCAATATCAAGGAACAAAGAAAGAAAGAAAGAATGTTTCGCCTTCTTAGCTGTTCGAAGACCTCTCGCGCACTGCCTGATGACTGCCCGGTGCCACCGAATGCACCATCGACGGAACAACATCGCGCGACTGTCGCCGTTGATCATCGCCCAACATCGCGTGGTCAAGGCTGCAGAACGGGCATCGACCACACAGCTTTGTCTCCGGTTGTGTGGGTCAACAACGAGTGGACCAGGTCTGGCCACGTCTTCCAGCGCAAGTGCCACCATGACCTCCTTTCGGGATCCCGTACGGGTGAAGCAGCAGCGGCAGCGGTCGCGGCAGCAGCGCTTCCCTCCATACCCGATACCGGATTTCGGGCTATCGGACAGGCTAGAGCCCTTGACTAGCCATGACGACTACCGTGTGAGTTTGCAATTTAATTATCTTGTTTTTGTCGTGAATAGATAAACTAGCCACCACGGGGAGTGTAAAAAAATTCACGCATCTCGAAGAATGAACCAGGACGAGTGGGCGAAGCACTGGCGATCGTTCGGTGTTAGCGTAAATCCCCTATGACATTGCCCACTCATCCACGTAAAAGAGTGACAACGCATGTGTATGTTTACACACGCGTTGTCGTTCATGCTGCTGGTCTTTATGAGGTTCCTGTGCTCCCACGTCGTAGATCGTGCCGAGTTCTAAATTACCTTTAGTTAACGCTGACGCTGTCAATCCTTATGGTTCAACTACGCACAAGATAAATCTCCCACCGGTACTACATTGTAGGTCAAGATCCTGTGCTTATATATACGGGGTGGCCGGTGAACGGTTGTGCAGCGCGAGCAGTTGGTTTTTTGAATCAAGAAACTCGTTAGCAGACGCTGCCTGCGTCAGTGTTGTCTCTCGCGGGCGAGGGCGCCTTCTCGTTCCTTGCGAGCTGGTAAAGCGTTCATCGCAGAAAGAGTGTTTTCATAGTCAACGCGCGCAGTTCGCTCTATAACGACACCGCAGCACTCCTAGAGGTTTCTCCTGTAATCAAAGCGACGGTGACTACCGGCATATGTGAAGGGTCAAGGCTCGGCGCTAAGGTGCTTCGCCCCTAAAAGCTTCTCTCGAAATGTGGTGTCGGGTGGAGCATAGTTAGTATTATCTGGGAGTGTTCTCCAGTTATATCCTTTCAAGAGAAAATGAACAGTTAGATACTTGTAATCAGTAATACCTGCTTTGCCCACGCAGTGATCGCACTTATATATCAATATTCAGTGGCCGTAGTTATACGTTTGGGAGAAACTGCGAGTGATAGAAGCAACTACATGTGGTGAGCTCTAAATGGGCCACGATATAGCCGGGGTGCTGCCAGCATGTCGAAGAACTACATTCCATTTCTTGCCTTCGCACTGCAACAAAGGTAGTGTGGAGAGGGAGAGGAAAGGGAGAACCGGTCCCCAATCCACCGAGTTGACCGGGCAATAAAATACCAGGGTATCTGGACCCCTAGCAAACCGCCTCGTCCCTTCGGTGCTCACGCGTACCAACATACACTTTGCTAAATTAATAATGTTCCATGCATTGAGGGTGTGGCTAGACTAGCTAATCAGTGTCGGAGAAACAATCACGCAACTCCTGGTTTTACCTACTGGCAAGTGCTTCCGCAAGGTGCTCAAGGCGAGCTTGACAATAGAAGTTACAAGTCGCCCCGTTGTATGCCCTTTGTTGAATATTGTCTCCTCATTGCTTCCTTCATAATTTTAGTACCATGAAGTGGACGTGCTGAAATAGGAAATGAACTTAGGCTTCCATGTTCGGGAACCCGGACAAACCAGCAAAGTAGGACGTGTTCTCATGGAATGCCTAGCACACGTAAAACTGCACATATTCAGAAGATTTTTCTGCTACTAAGTAAAACAAAACGTGATTTAGTTTTAGTATTCGCAGTGTCAGCTCGATCAAGCCATCCTTTTTGAAGAAATGAGGATAAATAAGATAAAGTGTGAGGGCTTTGTTGCTTTTATGGAAGGTTCTTTGATATAAGATCAGGCTATAGCGCGTAAAGTTGCCCTTGTAAAGGAAATAATTATCGTAATGCTTTCGCAATATTCGAAATTGTCTATCGGTCAATAAATGTTACGAGCCGTTTTCGATCGACCTGTGATCAAAAGAGGAAAATAAATATGTTAGCGCATATCAGTAACGGTTAGAAAGAGGAAATATATAACATGTACTTTATTTCGAGACATTGAAATGAGTGCCAAGATTGCACGTCAATATCATCCTGTACCAGGATTACTTTGCAGATATTTAAATATTTCGCGTGCGTACACAGTACACTCTGGTTCACTGCGATTGCTGGATACCTTTTGGGAACCCCACATTGCCTCTTCTGCAGACGAAGACGATACTCTATCATGCATGCGTTTATGCTTGAGAGGCAATGTTTGATTGAACTGTATCTACCACACCTTTTGTTCTTTGCACTGAAACGCGTTTGTTATTTGCTCCGAAAAAAACAAACATGAGTCCATGATATCTCACGTTCAGCTACGGTTTGTCGCGACCATTTTAGCTTTGAGAACATTTCTTTCCTTACTTTTACTGTCATGTTCGGCTGCTACAAAATGCTCGCAGTGAAGTTACGGGTTACTGTATATATAAAAGAAATCAAAAATGCGCCAATAATATTGAGAAAAACGTAAGGAAATGGGCAGTGTTTATTAATTCAAGCCTTTATGCCGTGGGTATTATTGAACTGCCTCCTTCTCCCTCCCCTTGTTCTGGTTTACCGTCGCTGGTTTATGTACCTTGCCATAGAGTGAGCACGGTTCACTAGAATATTCATGGTGAACTTCGTGGATATTACAGACCGCAGAGGGTATAGTCGTGACATGTCTAACTCTTGCGTCCATCCAATTGAGTATTCCCCGTTAACCCTTACACCCACCTCTTTCCAATCAACTGTTCTACATACTTCTTGTAAACAGGCTGTGAATAACACTCGAGACGCTGTGTCCCCTTGTAATACGCCGTTTCTTATAGATATTTTGCTGCTCGCCTTGTGGAGGACTATGGTGGGTGTGGATATCTTCCAGTTCTCGTACATAGTAATCGTCTACGCCCTGATTGCGAAATGCGTGCATGACTGCTGTGGTATCGACTGAGTGAAATGCTTTCTCATAATCTATGAAGGCTATATACAGGGGTTGGCTATGCTCCACGCACTTCTCTATCACCTGATTGATAGTGTGAGTATGGTCTACTGTTTAATAGCCTTTGCGAAACCCTGCTTGTTCGTTAGGTTGATAGGAATCTAAGATGGCACGAGTTCTGTTAGCGAGTACCTTGGTAAATACCTTGTAGACGACTGACAGTAAGATAATCGGCCTGTAAATTTTCAAGCCCTTTATCTCGCCTTTCTTATGGATTAGGATGATTTGGCATTCTTCCAAGATTACGGTATGCTCGCAGTCATTAGACTTTGCGTATACAGGCTTGCCAGCTTTCCTAGTATAATCTGCCCACCATACTTTAAGAGATCTGCTGTTATCTGATCGACATCAGGTGCCTTTCCCGATTGCATCGGTTTCAAAGCTTTCATTGCTTCCTTAATCATTAATAGTGGGATGTCAAACTTTTCTGAACTATTTCCGCGTTCACTATTATCCTGGTCATCGCGACTACCTCAGATACCTCTGTAAAACTCCTCGGCTATTGTAAATATCTCATCCCTATTCGTCATCACATTGCCTGGCCTGTCCCTAAATGTGTACGTATAATTTTCGAAAATGTCTCTGTCAGTCTACGTCCATGTTATCTAGCGCGCACACTTTCACTCACACAGGAGAGAGAGAGAGTGTGTGTGATACGGGTTTGACATGAGGGAGAGACACTATTTTCCGAAGTTGGGAAGGAGCGCGGCTCAGCGTTGCGCCAAACAGGGTAAGAGAAGTGAAATGGAGAAGAGCGAAAAGCACAAACCACCCTTACCATTGATTTGCACGTTCAGAATAAAAAGCAGGAGGAGCAGCGGGGAGTGCGAGGAGTGTCTGCGCGCCTAGAAGCGCGACTGTGTGCGTTGCTGTAGAGACAATGCAACCGAAGGGGATCGGGCTGTAGAAGCTAAACGCATGGCGCTACGCATATCACGGGGACGCCCCGCAGTCACAGCATTTCCCTGCTGCCTCGATATTGGTGCGAGAGCTCGTCGACAACTCCTTGAAAATCGTGTGTTCAATGCGCGACCGCGTGCGGTTCACCGAATACCTGTCCACAATCGGCGGCATGCGGGACGCGCAGCTACGCGAAGAGGCCGCGACGATGTTACGACAATGCATTTCCTCAGAAGCCGTGAGGAAAAGCTTTTTCTGGGACATGTCGTGATAGTTTGACAAAAGGTATGCTGCCTCGGTTGACCACTGCCAACTACTACAGAGCGAACAGCATCACTGGCCTTTCGGGTTAACAGAAAGTTGGAAGGGGTGTGACGTTGTCAGTGTTCCACCTTGTCATATAACGGCGGTTTATTCTCGCATAAAAACAGCGCATACGTACGGCCAGGGCAGTTACATACTCGGTAAGTCCGAGTAGGACAATGACCCTATACTGCACCCGTATTCGTATTCGTTTTGGAAAGTTCCAGCATTTATTAATTTATACAAGGCTTCAGTAAAGGTTTACACGACTGATAACTTGTTCTTTCACGCCTGCGTCACAGGTAGGTTTGCTGATGTTTTGCAGTCGTCGCCTATGCCGCTAACACTCGCCACATTGATCATAAACCTTCATTCGATACGGACGGCCGACGGCGTCACCGAATGAGATCCCGAGAAACTGGAGTAATATAACGGAAGAGGCAAAGCTCGACGGCATCATGCAGACCCAGAGATACAAGGCATATTTTATACTTACTCTTAGTGGCATCACAAATACCCCGTTCATACCAGTTGTTGCTTTCAGTACGTATCCTCAGCATGGACAGCACTCCAGGCTCTATGAAAGAACGCGACGGCATGTGCGGTTGCAGCATCATTTCTAGGGGCGATGGATGCCTCATGGAATGTGCTAAAATCCTGTATAAATGGCCAACTGAACATGATAGAAACATAAAATAAAATAAAACAAGCTCTTCTTAGGTACGCTGAACTGCCGGTATTCAGTGTCCTTGCTATGGAAATATACCACGAAAAATATGAAGGGGCGGTACAATACAGCAGAACCTCGTGGCAAAATAATTTTAAACTTCTCATTATGAGCCCAGTGGGTGCATCTGATGTTGAGAATACAAACTGTAGAAACCCAGAAACGCGGAGAATTGTCGTAAACTGCAACTCTGCGACTGTTGGCAGCGCTTTTTTACAAATGTTGTCATTGGTTAGAATGCTGCGGACCCGATAGTGTTTCCGTGATAACAGTATATTTCAGCCCCTGTTGCTTGATTCCTAATTATTCTTACGTGGTACTTTCATGCAACGCGTATTTCATACTACACTTTTATATTTTTATGTCATCCGCGATTGTTTATTGGTTATGACGCTCTGCGTGTTGACACGAACGACGTGGGTTCGATTCCGGCTGCGCCAATCGCGTTTTCGACGGGACCCAGTAACGCTAGTAGTGTGATGTACAGTGCGTTTTCAGTGAACTCAAAGTAAGCCAGATGACCCAAATTTCTAGAGTTGTTCCCTGCGGATTGCGTTATAATCAAAGCGTACTTTTCGGATGTAAAACTCCAGAAAACACTGGTTATTTAGTATTACATACGAGGTGTCCCATAAATTGTACTTGCCTTTTTGTTTCTGCAGAATTCTACGACGGCGTGATCACTGCTCTCAGCTCGAGGATTGCGAGCAATCACGCCACCTTTGCGCCACAGATGCCTCCAAGGATTTCTCCAGGTGTAGCCCCAGCGGCAACCTCGGCCTGTGATTAAGGGCACATCTGGTCAAACTCATTCTCCAACCATTATATACAGTAGACATGGTGGCCACAGATATTTAATTTATCATTTTATTGTTTTGTCATTGTGCCCCTACAACTTTCCATTGGAATTAATAAATAACGTATTAATAGTGTATTTCCTGTCTGTACGAGTATCCTATCAGCTTTGTAGCATAGCCATGGCGTGCACGTATCAGCGCCGGATCACCAATGTATTAACGTAGTCAGCAGAACGAAAAGAACGTTTATTCAAAAGCGTAGAGCCTATTGATTGGCAGCTTAGTGGTACAACAGATAACGATGAACACGTGGTAGTAGCGATAGTTCGATTCGGTGCAGGCGGCCAGATGAGGCGTCAACAGGGCCGCGCGCACGCACTCACACAAGCATAACACGCGAAGAAACAACAAGCTTGGCCAAGATCCAATTTCAGGCATTACTGAAGAGTCTTCTGTCATTCATCAAATATTACGAACACCTCGCTGCTGCAGTCATGTGTGTTTTTCTGCGAGCCGATATACAATGCCTGGACGAAGTTAGAGAATACCAAGTTATTGTCTGTAACAACTCCATTGGATTTGGTGCAATGCAGATCACGGGGTATGAGGGCACACCGAAACTTTTCAGCCTGTTTATATTGTAGCATTTATGTTGTAGCCCAAGGAGGGAGAACGCATTTCTGAATGTCAACTTTTCCGCCGGACTCCGGCAAACTTTACATAAGACGTTTAAGGCACCGCTGCCGAGCAGTGATGGTGGCAGCGCGTGCTCTTTCAAGCAGGCGCCCCGCCACTGTGGTCTAGTGGCTAAGGCACTCAGCTGCTGATCCGAACTTCGCGGGATCGAATCCCGACCCCGGCGGCTGCATTTCGATGGAGGCGAAATGTTGAGGCCCGTGTGCTGTGCGATGTAAGTGCACGCCAAAGAACCTCAGGTGGTCGAAATTCCCGAAGCCCTCCACTACGCCGTCTTTCATAATCAGAGCTGGTTTTGGGACGTTAAACCCCACAAATCAATCAAATCAAACCTTTCAAGCAGGCGATACGGCCAACAAGAGAACATGGAGATGCGCCAGACCTACGCGCTGCCCCACCACAGTGGTCTAGTGGCTATGACACCCGGCTGCTGATCTGAAGTTGGTTGTTTCGAATCCCGGCCGCGGAAGCTGCATTTCGGAGGGGGCCAAACGTTCAGGACCTCGTACTGTGGCATGTCTGTGCCCATGAAAAACCACATGTAGTCCAAATTTCCAGACTTCTCCGCTACGGCGTGTCTTATAATCATGTCGTGGGCTTGGGACGTCAGAGCTCCCAAATCAAACACAAGCGCTCCCAAGTTCTCGCCCTCTGCTGCTCACCAAGTTATTGGACGCGCTCGCATACATATCGTCCAGTTCGGTCCGTGCTATCGTTCATTTCGGACCGTTCCAAAGGGACAGCACGCAGGAAAGACCACCTCGTAAATCCCACGCATTGCTGTCATGTGAAGCAGTCGGCGAGCGTTGTTCCTATACTGAATTGTTTGGAATTCAGAGGAGTTTTATGGGCTACATCAAAACGTTTCTGCTAACTGAGTAGTGGTGTGCATAACGTGGCCATACCGCGCACGTCGGAGGCGATGTGCCGGTTAGGGACAACCCGTGGTACGACGCCACGTCAGCACTCAGTGGGCAGAATTGTTTTGACTAAGGGAACTGTACTCTACGGTGCCTCTGTGTTCGCACCTCAAGCATCTTTTGGTTGAGCATTTGCACAGGGTCGAGCCAGACTGATGAATATCATGCCGAATGATGTACATAGTAATGTTAATTACGTTACTGCAACAGCTGTTCGCACAGATTGCAAACGCAATTGACATTACGGAAGCACCTTGACCAGAGACACTGACGGACGGATGGGATGGATGGAAAACTTTACTGAGGTACACTACATGTCGCCACAGTTTCCTCGCCAGAAGCGGGCCGCTCCCAATCCGGGAGCGAAATACGTAGCCTTTCGGTGGATACGCGGCCCCGTTGGACTGCCCTTCTAATGCCAATTTGCGTACATACAAATTCTCCGACGCTCTTCCACCTTGTCTTTGTATCTGCGGAACGCTAAGCAGCACCACAGTATATGAATAAAAGCTATAATAGTTTTATTTAAGATATGTACTGCGACCAACCGTCGACGTGTGGTAGCCGGTTTGCCTGGCACCTCGGAGGCGTGTTCGATTTCATACCCTTGAGGTGTTATAGGTTAACTTCGGGCACTAATTACAGTACGTTTCTATTTTTGGTTTATCTCAGCTTGTTATGTATACATCTAAACATATCTCCTCCGTGTTTCACCCACGCGAGGTGCCCCGTGATTGACTTAGACTACAGTGTTAACATTCAATCACGAGTGGCGTACACCCGCATGCCTTGGGCCGAGCACTGCTGGTATGAGCCACATATGTCTTCCTATTAGTGTTAATGGTGACATGAACAGCAAGTATATCACGTCAGTGACGTCATTATGATTAGCGTTCGTCATGCATTGATACCCAACGGTCTCATTTTGAGTATCTGAAGTGAACGAGACGGCCACGATGGCACCGCGACGTCGGCAGATAGATAAAGTGATCGAGTGGCTGGTCAACGTTGCTGAATTTCGCGAAGACCTGCTTGACATTCAGTCCATATGCCAATTTTTTACAGTGGTAAAAGTTGGCTTCGAGTTCCAGCTTGGTTTCGAAATTGTCGGAACTACTGTAGGCCAAGGAGGGAGAGTGCAGAAGGTGGGCGAGGAGCGCAGATAGAGAAAGAAAGAAAGAGGCGAACAAAGAGAGACGGAGAAATAAAGTAACAAAACAAACTTTCTTTGCAAGGCGGGATTTGAACCACGGCTACTTTTCTTTTCTTTCTTTTTTCCTTGATATTTGGCTCTTTCCCACTACGGGTGATTGGCCATGAAGCTGGCGGTTAATATAAAGAGGAAAAAAACTTGAGCTAAAACAAAGGAAGAGTAAGGAATCAGTAACTTACGGAAGAATGAAATGTTAGAGAATGATAGACTATTTATAATACAAATGAACCGTAGTAAAATAATTTGAAGTTTAATCAACATGTGGGAGTAATTTCGAGGTACCATGTTTTGGTTTGAATTATGATTAGTAATGAATTCTTGTGTCACGAAGGAAATTGCACATGGCTAAGCAGACGTTCCTGTTGCTGTAGCCTAGTGAGGACGCCCCAAAGGAAAGAATATTCTGAGAATTCAGGGGAATGTTTAAATTCCGGAATAAAATTTCGAAATGCCTTTTCCTCTGGCTAAGATAACGCAGACAGGCAATTAAAAAGTGATCAATGTTTTCAGGCTCTTGACAATAACAGCATCGCGGAGATGGCACCAGCCCAGACCTGTGTAAATAAAAATTCAATGGAAGGATACGACAGCGAAATTTTGTTATTGCCACTTCCAGTTTGCCAGAGCGACACCCCTCATTATCCTAAACAAAAGAAAGATGCCCATATTCTTCAATGGGTAACCTCATTTTTAAAGAATCTTGAAGTAAGGAGTACTTACGGAATCTAGACAAAGTAACAAAGGCAGTAGTGGGCACCACTGACATTACCGGCCTATCTAGGGACGACCGCGCGAGAGCATCAGCCATCGCGTTTATAAATATGCCACGATGGCCTTGCACCCACACCAATCACACTTCACGCACGTGGGGAGGAATTAATGATGTGAATGCGTTTAGAACAGAAGATTCGGAAGGAGAAGCTGAAGCGAGTGATGTGCATACCGAAAGCAAATCAGTCACTATGACAACTGCCGAATTTTGTGCAGGAAGTTTGCGAATGGCTAAAAGAACGGCTAAGAGTGATGCTTCGAACATTGGTGTATAATCCGAGAGGCGCAAGGTATACATACGACCAAGACAAAATCTGCGAAAAAAAATTGCAGATCCCACGTGCAGTGGCAATCAAGGAAATGCGAAGCACGCATCAGGAACGTAAAATGGATTTGCATTGTTGTGGCATGTAAACCATGCCGCTCATACACGCATGTCATGATTCTAACGTTATGACCTGTCATTTACGTTCGTCATGCAGTCGTGCTGTGCCATAGCAATTTTGGTACTCATCCCATTAACGAAACGAGTGGCATGTAGATCATGCTGCTCATGACATGCATGTCATGATTTTCATGTTATGACCTGTCATTTATAATTGTCATGCAGTCATGTTGTGCCAAACCAATTTTCGCATACATCCCATTAGCGAAACGGCCAGGAGAGCACTAAAACCGTGGCATGTAAATCATGCCACTCATGACATGCATGTCATGACTTTCATGTCATCATTTTCATGTTATGACCTGTCATTTATGATAGTCATGCAGTCGTGTTGTGCCATAGCAATTTTCGTATATATCCCATTAACGAAACGGCAGCAAGAGCACCAAGACTGCGGCATGTAAACCACGCTCCTCATGATACGCATGTCATGATTTTAATGTTATGACCAGTCATTTACGTTCTTCATGCTGTCATTTTGTGCCATAGCAATTTTGGTATAGATGCCATCAAATAAACGCGTGCCATGTAAATCCTGCCGCCCATGACATGCATGTCATGCTTTTCATGTTATGACCTGTACTTTATGTTCTTCATGCAGTCATGTTGTTGCATACCAATTTTCCTATAGATCCCATTAACGAAACAGCCAAGAGAGCACTAAGACCGCGGCATGTAAATCATATCGCTCATGATATACATGTCATGATTTGCATGTTATGACCTGTCATTTACGTTCGTGATGCAGTCATGTTGTGGCATGCCACTTTTCGTATACATCCCGTTAACGAAACGCGTGGCATGTAAATCATGTCGCTCATGACATGCATATCATAATTTTCATGTTGTGACCTGTCAGTCATGTCCGTCATGCAGTCATGTTGTGGCATACCAATTTTCGTATACATCCCATTAACGAAACAACCAGGAGAGCACCAAGACCGTCGCATGTAAATCATGACATGCATGTCATGATTTTCATGTTGTGACCTGTCATTTATGTTTGTCATGCTGTGATGTTATGGCATACCAATTTTGTATACATCCCATTAACGGAACCGCCAGGAGAGCACCAAGACCGTGGCATGTAAATCACGCCGCTCATGACATGCACGTCATGCTTTTCATGTTATGATCTGTCACTTATGTTCGTTATGCAGTCATGTTGTGGCATACCAATTTTCGTATAAATCCCTTTAACGAAACAACCAGGAGAGCACCAAGACCGTGGCATGTAAATCCTGCCGCTCGTGACATGTATATCATGATTTTCATGTGATGACCTGTCATTTATGTTCGTGAGGCAGTCATGTTGTGCCATACCAATTTTCGCATACATCCCATTAGCGAAACGGCCAGGAGAGCACTAAGACCGTGGCATGTAAACCATGCCACTCATGACATGCATGTCATGATTTTCATGTTGTGGCCTGTCATTTATGTTCATCATACCGTCATGTAGTGGCATACCAATTTTCGCATACATCCCATTAACGAAATGGCCAGGACAGCAGCAAGACTGTGGCGTCTAAATCATGCCGCTCATGACATGAATGTCCTGATTTTCATGTTATGACCTGTCATTTATGTTCGTCATGTAGTTATGTTGTGGCATACCAGTTTTCGTAAACATCCCATTAGCGAAACGGCCAGGAGCGCACAAAATCGTAGGCGGCTAGATAGATAATAGATACGCTCAAACTCGCCGAAGTTCGCTAAGAAATGCTTCGCATTTAAAATGCCCACCCCCGCTTTCTCCTCACGCGTGGATGCATCCGTCGCAATTATATTATCAATTCCCAATTGACATAAATGATCTTCTAATAAGCTTATTAAATATCTGGAAGGTAGGAGTTTGGCATCAGAAGGGAATATATTATCCAATTCAATTTTAATATTGGCCAATGGTTTATTCGTTGAGACGATATCGCGATTGTTAACATCTAAAGCCTCTAGTTGATTCTGCACAAAAAAAACTTGAGGTGTGTATACGCGAGACCAAGGCTCATCAAAAAATGCTAGCGCTTCAGTACAGAACACGAACTGTGATCGGTTCTGTGAAGAAGTATAAATTTTTAAATATGTTTTGACGGTGAGGATACGGAATCTGCAAGCTAACGTGGGGATTCGGGCTTCCTGGTACAGAACACGATTTGCAATAAATTTTGGTACCTTGAGACAACTCCGAAGAGCCTCTCGCTCTAAAAGAACCAAAGGATTAATCTTGTATGCCAGACCACGAGAGTATAAAATACAACGAAATTCTAGAATCGGACGAACATACATACAGTATATCATAAGAAGAGTGTCTCTGCGTAACCCAGAGGGGGCTGGCCACGTCTATGAGTCATCCCAACAGCGCGTGTAGCCTTACATTTAATGTGCTCGATATGGTCATGCCAACTCAGTTTATGATCGTAAAACACACCTAAATACTCCACGCACTCTGCTCGGGAAATAATTTCCTGGCGATACTGAAGGGAAATGCTTACTGGATCATTCAAAGTAAAAGCAATAACAGAACTTTTGCTAACATTTACTCATGGTAATTTGAGTAAACCATAGCTCTAGTCTTCCTAAATAAGATTGTAAGATTGGATGCAATGAGTGAATATCACCAGCAGAAGCAAAGAACGCAATGTCGTCTGCGTATACATACACTTGAATGTTATTGTGCAACGGTACTGAGCTTGACAGAACCTTGAGGGACTCCTCTGGCCTGATTATATTTCGGTGAGAATAATCCATGCTGGGAACAATACAACTTTCTATCCCTTAAAAACTGATACAACCAGTTGTAATATAGCGCGGGAAATTCAAGTTTCTTAATGAATTGAGAAGGATGACATGCTCTACACTGTCGTATGCCCCAGCTAACTCTAGACTTACTAATGCTGCATATTGTCGCCTGTGACGAGCAAACTTAATTCGTCCCTCTAAATCTACATGTGTATACTAGGTCTAAAGCCAATTTGACATGGGCTCAATATTGAGTGATCGGCCAAAGATTTCTTGATTCTAATGTAGAGCACTCTTTCAGTTAATTTTATAACATGCGAAGTTAGTGCGATAGGTCTAAGATTATCAATATGCATACCTATTCCTCGTTTTTTAAGCATAGGGATAATTTTCGCAAGTCTCTAATCTGGAGGAATCCAAGCTGTTTCGAGTGAGTAGTTGACGAGATTTAGGAGGTCCTGAGGAGACACATCAAACAAAATTTTTAGCATGCTTGTCGTAACGGCGTCTGGACCTGGAGCTGAATTGGGGAGCGACTGAACTGCGCGCGCAAATTCTTCTATACTCACCTTCACGAAATCGTCTACTCATGCAGGTTTGGGGAATACTGTTTGCATTTGAGTGGTAAAGCACCTTCCTAATCCCAATGCAATATCGCCTAATACAGCAGACAGTTCTTTTGGAGCTAAAACAACCGATTCTATGGTTACGGGTGCAGAAATAGCCTTACGAAATCGAAGAAATCTGAAAAGAGCTTTCTTGTTTCCACTTTGTGAGATAAATCTATATTGGTTTTCTTCATGAGTAGCTTTCGCTATGGAAACAGTTCTTTTAAACATGGCTGAGGCATACTTGAAGTTACTCCAATTAGTAGGGCACTGGTTAACAGGGAGTTTTTTCCATGCAGCTTTTCTGCGCCTGTATTCTCGTTCGTAATCAGAGTCCCACCAGGCACTTATAGGCTTACTTTTCGCCGAGGATACAGTGAACTGTACTTTTCTCATAGAGCATCTTAGAACACCACAAAGACTCATCGCTCTAATGTCATTTCCAGAACTGGTCAGAGAAGATAAGCTTGAATGTAGACTTTTTTTTAAATTTTGAGTAGTCAACAAAAGTCAGTGTCTGAGTATCTGAAGGAATCACTGGATTATTAACGTCCATCAGTATTGGGCGGTGATCACTATTTGTTGCAGTATCAACAACAGCCCAAGAAGAGATTAGCAAGCTTGAGCTGGCGAATGTTAAATTCAAAACCGATCTCGTGTTGCATCGTACAAAAGTGGCTACTTTAGAGTGGAGACATGTATAATTGTTCTTACACATTCAGTTCCACAACAATTTACCCGACGAATCAGTGCGGTAACCCCAATAAACGTGATGCGAATTAAAGTCACCTGCAAAGAGATAGTTTGCTATACGGAAGCTCTGAATGATGTCCAGAGTACCTCCCTCGTGTACGCCAGATGGAAAGTAGCTGTTGAAAATGCTGAGAGGAGCACAACCTGGGAGTGCTAGTTCAAGTACTAAAATTTCATGATCACTTGATATTGCCTGATAAACCAGTTTCGCTCTATGACAAAATTTTCTTGATATAAAAAATGCCAATCCTCCACCTCGTGTATTCCTGTCCAAACGAAAACATTTTTAGTTTGGTAATTGAAAATTTTGACCCGATGATAACCAAGTCTCTTGCAATAAAACGATGTCGGGAGACTGTTGAGATATAAGGTAAAGTAAATCAGTGGTTGCATAAAGTGTAGAGCGGTAGTTCCACTGAAGAACCCTAAGGTGCCCTATTTTGCTGACAAGCGAGCAGCCGCAACTGCTTGATCCAAAATGCTATCTTTTAAAAGGTCAGTTCTGGTCAAGGGCTCTTTCACACATTTTTTGGTTTTAGCATTAGAAGAATTCTGATTTTTGTTAGTAGGTGATCTGGTGCGTTTAAGAATTCGAGCGTCCATGTCTACATCCTGAATATCTTGTAAACCTGAATCAGACAAGCAATCTTCACCAGTCTTTTGTGAATTAGAAAGCAGTAACTCATTATTGCTAGGAGCGTCTGATTGGGACCCAGGTGAAGAATTAAATAAGCTAAAAGGATTCTAGAAGCTCTTAGCGAACTGCTCCGAAATACCAGCCAACTGCTAGGATATGACTTGGGCCAATGTCTCTGAGGCAGTCAGAAGCTTTTCTAGTGATTTTTCCACTGCTTTTTCTACGATGGACGAAATGGACGGAGCAACTGATGCATCCATAGCGAGAGGCGAACGGGCTGTAATCCCGGCATATCCATGCGTCCTGCTCTGAACTTCAGCTAGAGCGTGTCGGCGCGAACGTCGCCTTCTCTCAATAATTTCAATAACCTGCAGTTCATTAGACCGAGCAGTACAATCGGTGTGATCAGCTGAGCAACTGGCTTGGCATAGGCAACATGACTGATTATCAGACTTACAATCTTCAGCACTATGATCAGCTCCACAAACACGGCACCGAACATTAGATCGACAACCGCTTGCGCTATGCCCATACCGCCAGCATTTGCCACACTGTAGAGGGCGTGGGGCAAGGGCTTCTACCTTGTAGATTAGCGGCCATGCTTTAATCTCCGAGGGACGAGATGAGCCTGCAAATGTAGCAATAATTGTCTCGGTTGGAATTTTGGCATTATTAACTTGCCTGTTGCAGCGGTACACAGACACAACTCCTGCTTCAGCGAAAATCTCCAAGACTTGCGCCGGCCTTATGCTGATATCTACATCTCGAACTAGGCCTTTACAACAACCAAGGTGGGGAAGGGTGAAGCAGCTCACCGGATGAGTGGCAAAGGAAGTACATTTTAGAAGATCTCTGATAGAGGCCTAGTCTGGTGAGCAGCAGAGAATCCCGCCGCGTCCAAACTGACGGACTTCGGTTATCTTAAGAAAGTGCGGCGTAACCGAGCGAAGCTCTGACTGGATGGCCTTAGGGTTCTTCATGCGAATTGCCCCACCATCCGTCGGCACCAAAGCAACAGGAACGCTGCTGATTCTACTGCGCAGAAATAGCTCCAAAGGTACATCCTGAGAGGGAATAGAAGGAAACCAGAGGGCAGCACTCTCGCCTGGAGATGAGACAGACATCTCAAGAAGGTAAAAGTTACACTTGAATGTGCAGATAACTTAACAAGGCAAATAAATAAGACAAAGTAAAAAGTAACCGCCGGCAACAAAGCAAAAGCCCCCGAGAGAGCCTTCACCAAAGCAAGCCCGGGAGAAAGCGGGCGCAGCTTCTACGACGGCAAGAGACGTGGCGTTCGATCCGGACGACGAGGAGCTGCTCTTTGTCGGTAAAATACCGGACTTCACCCTGCCTGAATAAAGCTCGTCTTCCTTTTCGTCTTGTTTCTTCCAAATATATATTTATATTTTTGTTTGGCAGAGAACGTCCGCTTGTACACAGCACAGACTAAATTGGTTGTGCAACATTAGTTTTCACAGCTTGGTCAGCGTCCGGGTCACAGTCCCGGCCCACGCTGCATCCTTCAGAAATCCACGAGAACAGCTCTTGAAAGAACGCGATGCAAATGACGCCTTCAGGGGGTGCGTATATTGGTGTAAAATGAAACGGGCGCTATTACAGTAAATCTTTTCATCGTGCAAGAAACATGCAAGGAGCTCGACTTTCCCAGACAATTTACTCGCGCGAACCGTATCTGGTATACATCTCAGCGCTAGCATGCGGCATGCAACTGCGCCGTCTCCCTAAGGAAGGCAATCGACTTGTTATTTACGGGCAATGACCACGTATACTCTCAGAATCTGGGCACTGTGAAAGCGTGAGTCTGCTTACCAATTCAAATACACGGCCCGCGCGATACTTAAGAACAACTGCACAACCACAAAAGGAAGGTTCGCAACTGCAGGTGATGCGTTTTGAGGCACACAATGAACCTTCGCGTGCGTATCGTTCTATTTTTGAATTTTCTTGCGCTATTGTAAACCCTTCTTGGTGTATGACATATGAACACACCAAACTGCCATGAAGGTGAGGTCAAATGCGTTTGTTCAGCGGCTTCGATGTTTTTGAAGTCAACACAGAGGCCTTGGTCAATTGTAATCAAAATGTCCTGTGACAGCATTGCATCGTTTAAAGAAAACTAAAAGAGAGAGAGATAGAAAGAGAGATATCATCCTTTTGTCTTTTGTACATGCCCTTTTCTTAGGTGATGCTTGTGTCACGTTTCGGTGTTCTAATGAATAAAAAGAGAAGGCTTTGCCAAGTTAAACACTTGGTGCAGACAATCAACACTTAACAATACCATAGATCTGTGAACAGAAACCACAATATCATCATGGATAAAAGTATTCTTTGATGATTCGCATCACCGGATCATCTTTATTTTGTAAGTAAGCAAAAGTACGTGGAGCCGTGTTGCATTATCCCCGCCCCCCCTCAACCCCCTCCCTTTTGCCGTATGAATGTTTCCACACTTGGCGGGAATGAAACCTATAAGTACCTCACAATCTCGATGGGGGCACGGTTCGTGACAGGATTCTTGGCAGGTTTACGAACTCACGTCCAAAAAGTGTCCCAATTCGCCAATCGGCGTTGTGGAGCCGTCACGCTAAAATACAAGGGATGCATTTTACTTTTCTTCATCACAGCACAGCGCCCGTCCTCTTACATAAGAGAGTATTCGAGCACGTACAATTACAAAGCAAATATACTACTTCCTGACTGTGATCACCTGCCCTATGTACATATTTTCTGTGAGCGTAGTGTGGAGCAGCTATAGAAATTGCTACATTTGCAAAAACGCGATCGCGTGCTCTCAAAATTAGACGATGCAGGCAAGGCGAGCGAACAAAGCTGAGGCGGCCGTAGCTGCCGGCGCTGCGGCTTTGCAAACTTCTTTGCGCCCCCCTCTAGGGACATTCGATAATTTTTGGAATGGTCAATTGTTTGCGTCAGTGGACAGGCTGTATTACAGGGGAGAACGTTTAGGCAAGCTCGTGGCGTAAACATAGGCAGCCTTTTCTCGGGAATCTCATTACCTATTTCGCTAATGTGCTGCGATAATACTTGCTTTTTGGTTGATTTTTGGTTGACTTTTGGTTGAAACAGAACCTCTGCGCGATTGTTCTGTTTATGAAACGGTATATTATATTGTGCCCAGGGTTAAAAACACATATCCAATAAAAATCTACAAGCTCATGGTAGCCGCGAATTGACCGACTTTAGTAGTGAGTTGAAGACAAAGAAGAAGAGCAGTGGAACATTCCATGCGGCACGAGATGCGGCAGCAACTTGCATTTTCGCCAGCTAACTGTTCGAATCATCTTAGGCATTCGCAGTTGACTACGTGGTGCCACCGAAGTCACCATCGAGGGAACAACGTCACGCGACTGTCGGTGTTCATCGTCGCCCAACATAGCACTTACAATGCTGCGCAGCGAGCATCGACCACCCATCTTTGTCTCCTGTTGTCTGGGGGCAACAACGAGTGGAACAGGTCTCGCCACGTCTTCCAGCGCAAGTGCCACCATGACCTCCTTTCGGGATCCCGTACGGGTAGCGCGGCAGTTGCAGCGGCGGCGGCGGCGCTTACCTCCAAACCCTATACCGAATTTCGGGCTCTCGGACAGGCTACAGCTCTTGAGGAGCCCTGACAAGAGCCGTGTGAGTTCGCAATTTCGTTGATTTTTTTCTTTTTGTCGTGCGTCAAAAGAGTAGCCAGCACGTGGAGTTTAAAAAGCTTCTCTTGAAATGTGGTGTCGGGTGCAGCAAGGTTAGCGTAATGTTAGAGTGTTCCTCAATTATATCCTTTCACCGAAAATTACGACTTAGGTACTCGTAATGAGTATCACTTGCTTTGCGCATGTAGTTATCGTACATATATTTAAAGATTTAGTGACCGTAGTTATACGTCTATAAGACACAGGAAGTGATAGTAGCAATGATACTTTCGAAATTGAGAATATGGCTAGACTAGGTGATTACAACTTGAGAAATAGTAACGCAGCTCCTGGTTTTACCTACTGGCAAGTGCTTCCGCGAGGTGCTCAATGCGAGTTTGCCCATACAAGTCACAAGTCGCCCTCTTGTATGCCCTATGTTGTAAATTTACTCATCTGCGACGGCTTTGTTGCTTTTGTGGAAGATTCCCTGATATTAAAAGTAGTCTACCGTCCGTAACGTCTCTCTCTCAAAGCAAGTAATTATCGTAACACGTGCTCGATATAGTCTATCTGTGAAATAAGGTTACGAGCCGTTTCGATGGACCTGTGATGGAAAGAGAAAAAAAATTACGTCAGCGCCTATCAGCAAAGGTTAGAAAGAGGAATAAATAACATAAATTGGGTTATGAGGTGTTGAAGTTAGTGCCAAGACTGCACTTCAATATCGTCCTGTGCCAGGATTACTTTGCATATATTTAAATATTGCCCGTGGATAGACAGTTCACAATGGTTGACAACGATTGCTCAATAACTTTTGCGACATCCCGCCCCCCCCCTCCGCCCCCCATTGCCGCTTCTGTAGACGAAGAGAGCTATCTGTCATACATGTGTTTATGCTAGAGAGGCAATGTTCCGTTTCAACTTTCTATACCACACACCTTTTTGTTGCTTGCTCTGTAACGCTTTTGTTATTTGCTATGAAAAAAAAATGGCTCGATGATATCTAATGTTCTTCCTAAGTTTATCTCGGCATATTTTGTTTGGGAATGCTATTTTTTGTTTTTACCATGAAGTTGCGCCTCCTACAATAAGGCCCTCAGGGGAGTTACAGGTTACTGTATATATAAAAGAAACAAAAGACATAAAATACAGCGATGATACTGGTTTGCTAGCCTACACATTTCGTGTCCGTTTGTTCAATGCGCCTGGTCTGGCTGGTGTCGGCTTATTTTATAATGTGTAAAGTTACATTTAGAAAGATAAGGAGAAAATGTCAGGAAGCTTGCACTGTTTATCATTTCAAGCCATTACTTCGATGGTAATATTGGATTTCCTCCTCCCCCCTCCCTTGTGCTTGTCTACCGTCGCTGGTTTCTCTAGCTTGCTATCGTGTGAGCACGGTTCACTAGAATATTCATCGTCCGCTCCGTCTGTATTAAAGACAGGAAAGACGGTCGTCGTGGCAAAATGTCTCACTCTTGCGTCCATCGAGTTGGGTCCACGACGGCACACACCAGATTGTTGTTCTTATTAAATAAGTTGTTTGCATAACAAACACGTCTAATTTTGCATTTGCATTTAAACACGACGAAAGCGGCCTTTACGGGAATCGTTATAGCATCCGAGTAGCGGGCGAAGTGTATGCATCTGATCATCAAAATCATGAGTTAGTCTACGCCCACTGCAGGGCAAATGCCTCTCCGATAGATCTCCCATTATCCCTGTCCTGTGCTTATTGCGGCCAAGTTATAGCCGCATACTTGCTGATCTCATCTGCCCGCCAAACTTTCTGCCGCCCCTTGCCACGCTTGCCTTCTCTAGGGATCTACTATGTTACCTTTATGGGCATAAAGTTGTCTGCGCAGAACATGGCCCACCCATGTTCATTTCTTCTAATTTCGATTAATATGTCCTTAACACGCGTTTGTTCCCTAAACCACTTCGCTCTATTCTTGTCCCTTAATGTTACACCTACAGTTTTCCGTTCCATTGCTCGCTGCGTCTTCCACATTTTAGGCTGAACCCTCTTAGCCTCCAGTTTTCTGCCCCGTAGGTCAGTACCGGTGCGATGCAACTGTTATACACTTTCCTCTTCAGACACAATGGTGAGCTACGATTCGTTATCTGAGAATGCTTGTCGAATGCACTCAACCCCGTTCTTATCCTCCTAATCATCTCAGCCTCATGGTTCGGATCAGGGGTCACTACCTGGCCTAAGTCGACACGTTCACTTTCCACTTCCAACGCTTCGCCAGCTATCGCCCAAGGCTATTGAACATTACCTTATTTTTCTGCGTATTAATTTTCAGGAACACCGTTCCACTTTGCCTGTTTAGGTCAGTAATCATGCTTCGTAATTCATTTCCCGCGTTACATAGGAAGGCAGGCGGTCTCATCAGCAATTCTGAGATTACTGAGCTATTCCCCATTAACCATTTACCAACCTGTTCCAAACCCAGTGTTGTAAAACCTTTTCTCAACATGATGTGAATAACATCGGAGAGATTGTGTTCCCTTGTCTTACGCCCTTCATCATAGGTGTTTTGTTGCTCTTTTTATGGAGGACTATGGTGCCTGTGGAGCCGTTGTAGATGCCTTCCAGTAGTCTTACTTAGAGCTGGTCTACGCCATGATTTCGCAATTACTGCATGACTGCTGAGGAATCGACTGAGGCAAATGTTTTCTGTTCATCTATGAATGCTATATATGAGAGGTGGTTTTACTCCGCGCATTTCTCTATCACCTTATAGTGCGATTACGGTCTACTGTTGAATGGCCTTTACCAAAGGCCATAGGCGGAGATTACGGCGGGGCACTGCGGCTCGAGCCCTCCCTCACCCCCCCCCCCCCCCGAACTTTCAAAGGGGGGGGCATAGCGCCTGCCCGAGCCCGCAGAGGAGGATCGTTATGTGTAGTTTAGAAGTATAAAAAAAGCACGGGCACACTGTCGAAAAAACGCGCGGCGCCCGCCGGCGGCAGAACGCGAGCCTCCGAGGCTGCCGCGCGGCAGGGATTCTCTTTCCGCTAGAGTGATCGGTCCGTGCACGATTTTTCGCGGCGCTCCGCGTGCCGCCGTCGAGGAGACCAGTCAGAGCGTCTCCGCCCGTGACGTACGCGTTCCACCGCCGAGTCATGTGGACACGCCCGGAAGCAAGTTTCGTACCCGTGTGGTGGCTCGCTTGCCTGTCGCACTCGTTCGCCCGAAGGAGGCGGGATTTCGCGGGGATGTCGCCGCGATACGCAGCGAGCAGTGTGGCGGGGTCGCCGCCTAAGCGTTTCTCCGCCGGCGGCAGCGCCGCGCGCGTTTTTCCGCCAGTGTGCACGGGCCTTAACGGGCTGAACGCTCTGAGCAAAGAATTATTAATATTGATACATGATGCACGCGAAGCTGATGAACTCACATGGGTAGGAAAGCATGCATTGCTTTCCTCAACATGTGAGTTGCCCATAGGTGCGGCTAGCAACTACAGCTTGCGGCGAGGCGACACTCGCCGATCCACGTGCCTAGCGTGTCAACGACCGGCGATGAAAGAAGAAACACCTCCTTTCGGGACGGTACCACGCGAGTACAAAGGCCGACTGCACAACCTTGATAGCGGATTTTTGGGGGTTTCGCCTTTTAAGGGGATAATGGCGGCGCCAAGGGTAAAGCGGTTCGCTGCAGCAGCGGCGGAAGTCCAATAATTGGCCTATACAAAAAAATAAACTCTCCAGCCACTTTTCTTAATCTAAGTTTTTAATATTGAAATTAAAAATCTGGCCCAAGGTTTCGAGACCCATTCGGTCACTTCATCAGGGAGTGACTGTCCGGCGGCTCCGCAGCTAGCGACTTTTCTTAGTGATTGTCCCTCTCTCCACCGTCGTTCCTCCCGCCTTTCTTGTTGCGGTGTTGTTTTCTCCGTTGGTACCAGCGATCATGTATATACACACTCGGCAGGGTCCCAGTTGAGCCGTTGATATTTCCAGGTGTTGTTTGGACGTGCCACTAGCCTGGCGTGGAAATCGTGACTCGGTAGGGTTGTTTGGGGAGGGGGCTTCTTTCTTGGTGTCACTTTGCAGAGGCAGGCATGCGGGGGGCATTTTTCCGGTCGTCGCGTCACAGGCATACCTGGCGAATAAAGCTCTTCGTGTACCCCTTGTTCACGAGGTCGTTCGTATTCGCTTCTTCTTTTCTTCTTTTTTTGCCGGTGTAAGTTGGTTTTCGGTAAACCGAGAAGTTCAAACGTCCTTCCGCCCTCTCCCCTCCGCCTTCTCGTCTCACTAGCACACCGAGAAAAGGAAGTGCATTCTTCTTTTCACGTTCCACAACATGAGCGCCGCGCGGAGAACTCTTTTGAGTGAAGGCTTCCTGGATGCTGCTGTAATCCCCTCAGGGAAGTTTCAAACATGCGTGATCCCTAAAAAATGCGCCTGCCGAAGAGAGGACGCCAGTTTGTACTCCGTCAGTTTGTACTCCCCCTCTTTCTGTCGGAAACGTCTGCTAGGATGAGCGCTCTCCCAGGAATCATGACAGCAACACAAACTCGTCACGCAGATGGCGACTGGTTGTTTACACGAAACACAGAAGCGCGTTTCGCATGCAGTGGCGCGACACGCACGTTAAAATATATTAAATATGTTCTAAGCTATATCAGCCGTTGATATTTTGTAGAGGATGCGTGTGTGCCGACGCAAATCTATCCCGCAAGTTATCTCGATCGCCTTAAATTTTCTGTCAGTACTCCTTTAACTGGTGTTTAATTCACTGGGTCATGATTGCATGACAATGTGAGTAACAAATGTGAAGTGCAAATAATCATGTAAAGTTCAAAAATTATTTGCACGAAAGTGACTTGCTGCGACGTTTTTATTCTCTCGTACTTTCTGTTTCATTCTGAAATACATTGCTCTATTTATAGTAAAATAAATATTTCATGGGCAAAAAAAAATGTCAGATGTGAATTTACACTGACGTTGATGCGTTCGCGGCCGGACTGGAGAGGCGACGCGCGCAAGTGCGCGCGCGTCGCTCCTCCAGTCCGCAAGTGTGGCAGTTTGCCTGTTTTCATCATCAGAAAAAAAAGTAATATTGACTGAGCACCCCGGCGTTTTTGGAAAATATGGGAGACGGTGAGGAGGAAAATTGGAGAAAGGTGGATGAGAAGGGTAATTGGAGAATGAGGACAGAAGACCGCAGCGAAGATCTCGGCACGCCACCCCCCCCCCCCACTCCCCGCAAAAAAGATGTCTCCGCCTATGCGAAAGGCTGCTTGTTCGTTAGCTTGAATGAAATATAGTGATTGCCTTGGTAAATAAATACCTTGTAGGCGACTGACAGTAAGCTAAAATCGGTCTTTCATTTTTCAACTCCTTTGTGTCTCCTTTCATATGGATTAGGGTAATGTTCGCATTCTTTCAAGATTCCGGTATGCTCGCAGTCATTAGATATTGCATATATAGGTTTCCCATTTTTTCTAGTATAATCTGCCCACCATCCTTTAAAAGATCTGCTGTTAGCTGATCCTCATTTGGTGCCTTTCCCGCTTGCATTTCTTTCAAACCTTTCATTCCTTCCTCTGTCCTTATAGGTGGATGGCAAACCTCTTCTGAACTACTTTCGCGTTCACTGGTATCCTGGCTATCGTGGCTACTGCAGAGATATCTGTAAAACTCTTCGGCTATTGCAACTATCTCATACATATTAGTGATCACATTGACTTGCCTCTCTCTTACCGCATACATCTGTTTTTGCCTATGTTTAGATGCACTACGTCCTTGTTAATATAGCGAGCACGCTTTGTCGTTGTTCGCTCACATAGGAGAGACAGAGAGAGGTGGGTTTGAAGTGAGGAAGAGACACTGTTTTCTGAAGTTGGGAAGGTGCACGGCTCCGCGTTACGCCAGGGCGGCCAAGTGAAGTGAGAGGGAGAAGAGCAAAAAGCAGAAGCCACCCTTTCCATGGACTTGCACGTTCTGAATAGACCAGGAGGAGCGGCGCAAGTGCGAGAAGTCTCTGTGCGTCCGGAAGAGCGAGTGCCCCCGTCGCTGTAGAGACAATGCAACCTTAGAGGATCAGGCTAGAGACGCCAAACTCATGGTGCTATGCAACCATGGGAACGCACGGGCGTCGTAGTGTTTCCATGCTGCCTTTAGATTTCTCGATCGATGCCGTGTGTGGAGTGTGCGACCATCTATGGCTCATCGGAGACTTGGCCACAATAGACCTCTCCTGGGCTACGTCACGAAAGGGCCGTGACGTCAGCCACGTGACCCTGGCGCGCACGTGCGAACGGACTGGTTGGCAAAACATTGCAGCGTTCGGCGTGGTTGCATGCTGCCGTACGGGTGAACCGAGTTCGTACTCGTTTGTTTTGTGCGCGTGCACATGGCCGTTTTGACATGGTGGTTAGCTTTTGCGATGGAGGATATGCCAAACGCGCGATAAAAGGCAGTGGCATCGGGGCCTTGTTTTTTTTCCTCGATTTCGGAAGTCCAAACTACACAGTGATGGAAAGCCTGGGTGCGAGCTGTGCGCAGTGTAAAACAGCAGCCGTCGGACAGCAAGATGATTTTTGGATTACATTTCATCGCTGGTAGGTGCTAGCCTGTTACCTAGAGCTCCTAGGCGTTTTGTTATTTGTGCTTCCGCAGCATTTGTGAGCATGTATATTTTATCAACTCGGGTGCCCCGTCTCGATTTTCTGAGCTCCCGGAGTGGATAGCTAACGTGTTTGCTAAGAGGACTAGCGTTGAAACACAAAGAAAAAAGTGTGAGCGTTTTGAACGCGCTTTGAAACGGAAGCATTCCTTCAGTAAGCGGTAGTTCCGAATGCTGTGCAGATTTTCTCATTTCGCGCTCACTTCGCTGTAACTTGCGTCGGGCTGGCACTCCAGATGAAAATTTTGTTTGTGTTTTCGGACGCGATAGCAGTACCAGTCTCGCCTGTTTTCGACCGTATAAAAGTTTAGTTCCTGAGCAGAAAGAACGGAAGGAAATGCACATGAGCGCTACAACTAAAACGGCCATGCAAGTACAGTGCGCAGTGTGGACGCTGCCTGCAGCTCGTAAGGCATGGCGGTGGTTCTCCGCGATGGTGTTTGCTTTGAAAAACATGCATTCCATGCCTGGTTGGCAAAAGTCTCAGTGTTCGGCGTGGTTCCATGCTGCTGTACGGATGGACCGTGTGCGTACTGGTTTTTGTGCGCGTTACCTGGCCTCTTTGACACGGTGGTTAGCTTTTGCGCTGTAGGATGTGCCAAACGCGCAACAAAATTAAGGCAGCGCATCGTAATATTTTTTTTTTTTGGATTTCCCAATGACAGCAGTCGACGGAAAGCGTTGGTGCCCCAGTTCGAGACAAGCACTAGATGCACGTGGCCTTTCACTAAGCCGTACGCTTTGAGCGATCAGTAACGCTTCATGGCCTCTGCATTGTACGGGCCAGGCATGCTCGCGAGGTACACACACAGCTGAACGTTTAGTCAAGGTTCTAAGGTCGTTCTTCCATTCCGAAATGGTGCAGGGGTATAGATACTGCATTCCACTAACTTGCAGCTTCTCTTCGACAAACCGCCACCGCGCAACCTCGGGAAGGGACAGTACCATCGCGTGCAAAGCCCGAGCAAACTGCTGGAGCCGCCGGAGCTTTTTGCCAACCACTGCGAAACTGGTCCGCCGCGATGTCGATGGCGATGCTCTGCGTGACGTCACATTGTTGACAAACAGGGACAGGTCTATTGGCGGTGTACGGGACGAGCAGTTGCGCGAAGAGGCCGCGACGGTGTTACGACTATGCATCTCTTCAGAAGTTGTGAAGAAAAAGCTTTGTGCATGACGTGTCATGAAGGTTTGATTAAACGTATGGTGTCTCGGTTTGCCACTGCCAACGACTGCACACAGAACAGCATCAATGGCCTTGCTTATTTGCAGAATGTTGGAAGGGGTCTAACGTTTTCAGAGTGCCACCTTGTGATTTGTCGGTGACTATATTGTCTCGTGGGCGAAATGTGGCGCACAAGTGCGGCCAATGCAGTTAACTTCTCGGTAACTCGGAGGAGGACACTAATATGTACTGCCCCCGTATTTGTATTCGTATTGCAAACTTCCGCCATTCCTTATGGCGATACAAGGCTTCAATAAAGGTTTATAGTACCAATGAGTTCTTCTTCCGCACCTGTGTCATAGCTGGCTTTGCTGATGTTTGGCACTTGTCGCATAGGACGCCTACACTCGTCACATTAAACATACACCTTCATTCGAGAAGGACGGCCGAGCATGTCACCCAGAGAGATCCCGAGAAACTCGAGTAATATATCGGAAGATGCAATGGATACATTCCATGTGACAGCAAGTTCGACGGCGTCATACAGACAAAGAGATACAAGGCATGCTTGATACTTGCTCTTAGTGGCATCACAAGGTCCCCGTTCATACCACTTGTTGCTGTCAGTACGTATCCTCAGCTTGCAGAGCATTCTACGCAGTATGAAAAGAACACCATGGCATGTGCGCGTCAACATCGCGTGTGGTCTAGCCAGGGTCATCTGTAAGGGCCACGCATGCCTCATAGAATTTGGTAAAACACAGTTTAAATGGACAACTGAACATAATAAGAGACATATTAAAGGAAAACCAAGTTTTATTAGGTGGCTGCACTGCCATGCATTCAGTCTTCACTTCTTGCTGTGAAAATATACCACGACGACTATAAATGAAGGGGCGGCACAATATAACAAAAACTCGACACAAATAATTTGAAAGTTCTCATTATAAGCCTAGTGGGAGCGTATGACGTTGAGAATGCAAGCTGTAGAAAGCCAAAAACGCGGAAAAGGATTGTTGCAAACGGCAACTACGCGATTTTTGACAGCGCTCGTTTACGAACATTGTCATTGGTTACACTGCTCAAGAGCTGATGATGTACATTTCAGCCCCTGCGATTTGAATCGTAATTACTATTACGTGGGACTTTATTGCAACGCTTATTTCATTTTATAATTTCATAATTGGTGTTATCCGCGACTGTTTATACGTTACGCTCTGCTTGCTGACCCGAACGACATGGTTTCGATTCCGGTGGTACTAATCGCATTTCTGATGGGAAGCAGTAGTGCTTGAAATTAATGTATTTAAATTACAACAGGGGCTCCAAATTTTGAGAGTCGTACACTGCGACGTGAGTAATAAGCTTAGTTTTGGGACGTAACACTCCAGGAAACGCGGTTGATATTGAAGTTTTACATAACAAGTGGTCCTTAAACTTATTGTAGATGATTGATTTTTTGTTGTTTCTCCAGAAATCTACATCGGCATGGTGAATGCTCTCAGCTCCAGGATTGCAAGTAAACAGCCCACGTCAAGCGTCGCAGATGTCTCGAAGGGCTCCGACGGGTGCAGTCCCAGTGGCGACCTCGGCCTATGATCGCCGCACATCTGGTTGAACGTAATCTCCTACCTTTATGTAAAGCGGACATCGTGGCCACAAATCCTCTATTTGTCATTTTTTTATTTTCTCACTGAGCCCATAAAAGTTTCTTTTGAAATTAATAAATGACGTATTGATAGTGTATTTGATGTCTCCACGAGTATCCTTTCAGCTTGGGGCACGATCCAATTTCAGGCATTGCTGAAGATTGAGTCTTCTACCATTTATGAAATATCACGAGCGCCTGGTTGCTACGGTCATGTACAGGTTTCTGCGGGTCGATATACAATGCCTAGATGAAATTAGAGAATACGAAGTTATAGTCTGTCACCACAGTATTCGATTTGGTGCAATGCATATCACAGGGTCACCGCGACATCGGCACCCAAGCATTTTAACCGGGTTATATTGGAGCGATTTCTATCTTATTGTATATATATGTCAAAGCCCTAGCAGAAAGAACGCCTCACTGAATGTCAACTTTCTCGTTCGTCGCCGGCGGTCAAACATTACATAAGACGTTTGAGGCACCGTTGACGAGCGGTGATCGCCGCAGGGCGTCCTCTTTTAAGCAGCGATATATGGCGAGCAACAGAACATGGAGATGGGCCAGACCTACGCGCTGCCCGACGACGGTAAGCTAGTGGCTATGGCACCCGGCTGCTGATCTGAAGGTCGTTGTTTCGAATCCCGGCCGCGGCGGCTGTATTTCGATGGGGGCGAAATGTTCAGGCCTTTGCACTGTGGGATGTCTGCCCATGAAGAACCCCATGTAGACGAAAGTTCCGGACTCCTCCACTACGGCGTCTCATATAATGTCGTGGGCTTGGGACGTCACAGCCGCCAATTCAATCAAAGAAGAGCGCTCCCAAGTTCTCGCCCTCTGCTGCTCACCAACTTATAGGACGCGCTCGCATATATATCGTTCACTTCGGTCCGTGCTCGCGTAAGAGTGATGCTTTTAAGTAGCCCGTCCCAAAGTGACAGCACACAGGAAAGAAGACCTGTTAAATCCACCGCATTGCTGGAATCGATGTCGTGCGAAGCAGACAGCGTTGTTTCTATACTGAATTATTCGGCATTCAGCGGAGTGTTATGGGCTACATCAAAGTCTTCGTGCTAACTGAATAGTGGTGTGCATAACGTGGGCATACCGCGCACGTCGGAGGCGATGTGCCGGCTAGGGATAACCCGTGGTAGGACGCCACGTCAGCACTCACCTTAGTGGGCAAAATTGTTTTGACTAAGGGAACTGTACTCTACGGTGACTGTGCGTTCGCACCTCAAGTATCTTTTGGTTGAGCATTTGCACAGGGTCGAGCCAGACTAATGAATAGCATGCCGAATGATGTACATCGTAATGTTAATTACGTTACTGCAACAGCTGTTCGCACAGATTGCAAACGCAATTGACATTACGGAAGCACCTTGACCAGAGACACTGACGGACAGATTGGAAGGATGGAAAAGTTTACTGAGGTACACTACATGTCGCCTCAGTTTCCTGGCCGGAAGCGGGCCGCTCCCAATCCGTGAGCGAAATACGTAGCCTTTCGGCGGATTCGCGGTCCCGTTGGACTGCCCTTCTAATGTCAATTTGCGTCCATACAACAATTCTCCGACGCTCTTCCACATTGTCTTTGTATCTGCGGAACGATAAGCAGCGCCAGAGTATACGAATAAAATCTGTAATAGTTTTATTTAAGATATGTACAGCGACCAGTCGTGGGCGAGTGGTAGCCGGCTTCGCTGGCACCTCGGAGGCGCGTTCGATTTTACACCCTTGAGGTGTTATAGGTTAACTTCGGGCACTAATTACAGCACGTTTCTCTTTTTGGTTTCTTTAAGCTTCTTATGTATACATTTGAACATATCTCCTTCGTGCTTCACCCACGCAGTGGGTGATGTCATCAAATTTTTTATTTGGATTATGGCTGCTCCGTGATTGACATAGACTACCGTGTTAACATTAAACCACGAGTGGCGTACACCCGCATTCCTCGGGACGAGCACTGCTGGTATGAGTCACATATGTCTTCGTATCGTGATATGAACAGCAAGTATATCACGTTAGTGACGTCATTATCCTTCATGTTCGTCATGCATTGATACCCTACCGTCAGATTTTGAGTATGTGAAGTGAACGACACGGCCACGAAGTCACCGCGACGTCGGCAGATAGATAAAGAGATCGAGTGGCTGGTCAACGTCGCTGATTTTCGCGAAGAACTGCTTGGCCATGCATGGTCCATATGCTAATTTTTAACAGCGTTAAATGATACTTCGAGTTCCACCTTGATTTCGAAATTACCGGAACTGCTGTAGGCCAAGGAGGGAGAGTGCAAAAGCAGGGCGAGGGATACGGATTGAGAAAGAAATAGCGAGACAGACAAAGGGAGACGGAGAAACAAAGTAACAATAATTTTTCTTTGCAAAGTGGGACTCGAAGCGCGGCTACTTCACCCTGCCTGAAATGAAGCTCGTCTTTCTTTTCGTCTTGTTTCTTTCAAATATATATTTATATTTTCCTTTAATAGAGAACGTCCGCTGCTACACAGGATAGACTCAATTCCCTGTGCAACATTAGCGTTCACCGCTTGGTCAGCGTCCTGGTCACGGTCCCGGCTCAAGCTGCATGCTTCATAAACCCGCGAGAACAGCTCTTAAAAGAACGCGATGCACATGACGCCCTCGTGATCTGCGTATATTGGTGTAAAATGAAACGAGCTCTATTACAGTAAATGCTTTTGATCGCGTAAGAATATTGCAAGAGCTCGACAGTCAGCGCTTCACAATACCATAGCCCCGTGATACGAAACCACAGTATCATCATGGATAAGAGCATTCTGTGATTTGCACCGCCGGCTCATCTTTATTTTGTAAGTAAAGAAAAGTACGTGGTTGCGTTGCATTCACCCCCCCACCCCTTTGGCGTGTAACTTTTTGCATATTTGGCGGGACTGAAACCTATAAGAACCTCAAATTCTCTATGTGGGCCTGGTTCGTCACAATATTCTCGGCTGTTTTACGAACTCACGTCCAAACAGTGCCCAAATTCCCCAATCGCTGTTGTGGAGTGGTCACGCGAAAACATAAGGAATGAATTTTACGTTGTCTTCATCACAGCACAGGACCCGTCCTCTTATTTAAGAGAATATTCGTGTCTACATAATTAAAAAGCAAAAATGCGTCTTCCTGATTATGATCTGCTGCCCTATGTAAATCTTTTCTGTGAGCGTAGTGTGGTGCAGCTATAGAAATTGCTAAATTTACAAAAACACGATCGCGTGCTCTCAAAATTAGACGCTGCAGGCAAGGCGAGCGACAAAGCTCAGGCGGCTGTAGCTGCCGGCGCTTCAGCTTTCCAAACTGCCTTTCGACCACCGCTAGGGGCGCTCGATAATTTTGGAAACGTCCATTCTTTGCGTCAGTGGACAGGCTGTATTACAGGGGAGAACGTTAGGGCAAGCTCTTGGCGTGCACATGGGCAGTGTTTTCTCGGCAATCTCATTACCTATTTCGCTAAACTGCTGCCATAATTTTTGCATTTTTGTGCATTTGCCTGTTGTTGATATTTTCGAAGACTGCTAACTGAAGTGCTGATTTTTCATACTTTTGCGCGCTCGTTCGGATTGTAAGATAGTGTATTATATTGTGCCCACGGTTAAAAACACATATCCAATAAAAATCTACAAGCCCATGGTTGTGGCGAATTATGGATCTTAGTAGTGAGTAGAAGACAAAGAAGAAGCACAGCGGAACAGTCAAAATGTAATTATCAAATAAGTCTTGGCCAATCCACCGTGGTGGGTAAGTGCCATGGGTCTACAGGAGCATCATCATCATCATCATTGGATGCGGCACGAGACCCGACACCATTTTCGCCAGCTAACTGTTCGCAATCTTCTTACGCATTATTAGATGACTACGCGGTGCCACCGAAGTCACCATCGGACTGTCAGTGTTCATCGTCGCCCAACAAAGCCCAGACAGTGCCGCGCAACGAACATCGACCACCCAGCTTTTTCTGCGGTTGTCTGGGGGCAACAAGGAGTGTAACAGGTCTCGCCACGTCTTCCAGCGCAAGTTCCACCATGACCTCCTTTCGGGATCCCGTACGGGTAGAGCGGCAGTTGCAGCGGCGGCAGCAGCGCTTACCTCGAAACACTCTACCGGATTTCGGGCTCTCGGACAGGCTACAGCCCTTGAGGAGCCCTGACAAACGGCGTGTGAGTTCGCTCTTCCTTTTTTTGCCGTGCGTGGATAGAGTAGGTAGCACATGAAATATAAAAAGCTTCCCTGCAAATGTGGTGTCGGGTAAAGCATGGTTAGTATTATTTGCGAGTGTTGATCAATTATATCCTTTCAACAGGAAATGGACAGTTACGTACTCGTAATCAGTAAGACCTGCTTTGCGCATGCAGTTATCACACTCAGATACGAAGGTTTTGCGGCAGTAGTGATACGTTTTTGGGAATCTACGAGTGACAGTAGCTAGTATACTTTGAAAAATTGATAATATTCCATCGAAAGTGCGGCTAGACAGCGTAATTACAATCGGAGAAATAAAAACGCAGCTCCTGGTTTTACCATGCTTCCGCGAGGTACGCTAGGTGAACTTGCGGATATCAATCACAAGTCCTGCTTTATGCACTTTGTTGAATATCGTCTCATCACAACTCTGCTGATGATTTGAGTGCGGTGAAGTGCACGTGCTGAAATGAGAAATTCACTTAGGTTTGCATGTTTATAATATCGCGAAACCCGCAAATAGAATGCCTAGCATATGCTACATTGTACATATTCAAGATTCTTTCTGTTATAACATATCAGGAACATCATTTAGTTCTTATTATGAGCAGTGTCAGCTGGACCAAGAGATTTTTCGGAAGAAGTGAGGTTAAATAATATAAAGTGGGAAGGGTTGGTTGATTTTCTAGAGTATTCCTTGATTTAAAAAATAGACTAAATTCCGCAATGTCGCAATTTTAAAGCAAATAATTGTTATAACACGTTCTCAATATTCGAAGTAGTTTATATGCCGAATAAGGTTACGAACCACTTTCGATCGACATGGAATCAAAACAGGAAAAGTAAATGCGTTAGCGCACATATCCGTACCCGTTGGAAACAGGAAAGATATAACATGAATTTATTACGAGGCGTTGAAATTAATGCCATGATTGCACGTCATCATCATCATCATCATCCTGTACCAGGAATATTTTGCAGATATTGAAATATTGCGTGCGCATAGACAGTTCACACAGGTTGAATAGGATTGCTGACTAGCTATCACAAACCCCTCTTCTATAGACGAAGGAAGTGATTGTTCATGCAATCGTTTATGCTAGAGAGAAAAAGTTTCGTTACATCTTTGTCTACCACACACATTTTTGTTCTTTCCTCTGAAATTCTATTGTTATTTACTTTTAAAAAAAACTCCATCATCTTTAATGTTCGCCTCACGCTTGTCACGAGACTTCTTTCTTGATTTTTACTGTCAAGTAGCGCCTCCTACAATTGCACGCCGAGTCGCATTGCAGGTTACTGTATATATAAGATAAACAAAACAAATAAATATTCTGGTGATATTTGTTTACTATAGTCTTCATGTATTGCGTCTCTTATGTGCTGTACCTGGTGTACGTATTTATATTGTAAACTGTAAAGTAACATTTTGAAAGATAGTTACAAAATGTACGGAAATGCGTTTAGTATTTGAAGCCATCTTTTCGAGGGCACTGTTCCTTGCGTCGTCCGTCATAATCGTAACGTGCATTTGGGACGTAAAGCCCCAGAAATTATTGTTCATTTCATAGTTTTACCTAAACGGTGGATATTAATTTTATTGTTGCAACGTCTGGCTCTTGATTTCCCCAGAATCGTACATTGGCCTGGTCGCTGCTCTTAGCTCAAGGATTGCAAGCCGCCGCCTCACCTCAAGCAGTTTTGATGTCTCCATGGACCTCCCCAGGTGTGCCCCCAGAGGCGACGTCGGTCTGGGATTAAAGAACATCTGCTTGAACTGCTTCTGCCGCCATTTGATCGAGTGGATATGGTGGCCACAGATGTGAAATTTATTTTTTAATTTTCTTTTTGTGCCCGTAATAGTCTCTCATTAAGTTGTTAAATAACGTATTGAATAGTGCATTTGATTTCTCCATTAGCGTCCTATCAGCTTTGGAATGGTCTACTTTCAGGCCTCGGTGAAGGGTCTTCTGTCATTTACCCAATATTAGGAACCGCTGGTTGCTCCAGTCACCAGCACCTGGTGCTGTCCTGCGACGTTGAGGCGTGCCTTTGACGCCCTAGAATCACATGCAACAGCATCAGCGGTTGAAGCGGCGTGTTACTTGCGAGGGTCTCCGCCTAGATGTAGAAGCTTGATTTTGTGCCGCATGGCCTTGCCGCATTGACTATTCTACCAGAAGAGGGCGCGTGGTTGCGGAATCTGCATATTTCGTTTGATTGTGTGGGTTTCATTATTAGGAAAGCTATGATTGCCTGGTGAAAGGGATTTTCAAGATCTCTTATTCTGTCTACTATATTACGACCACTCTGACGGGGCCTTGAAAAAGGAGCATATATATTTATGCGGGTGTATTGCATATTCGCGTCATACACCTGCTGCTACCGGTGAAATATTAAGCCAAGCAATTGTGGCGCATTCCTCTAGCAAGGAAAAAAAACTTGACGCAAGGTGGGGACATGGCAGGAGAAGATAACAAAGGATTGAGATGATCTAATATGGAGTACCTGTAGTGCACCTACTAATATGTGCACATTTATTGCACAAGTATATCTGACACTTAAGTCGGAGTGGGCCGCAAGTAAATTTAAAAACAAATGAATGAAATAATGAATGAATGAATGAATGAATGAATGAATGAATGAATGAATGAATGAATGAGTAAACGAATGAAGGAATGTATGAAAAATTCCTCCAGATCTTTATTGTGGAAATCGGTGACATGCGAAAGTCAGCGAGGAGATTCCTTTGGTAAATCATGTGGCATTCAGCGAGGTGTTATGAGTAGGATGAACGTTTTTGTGCAAGGTGCAGGAGTAGGTATATGCTGAACGGGGGTTAACCAGGAAACTCGACAGCACCGTGGCGACTAAGTAGTAGCTCAATCAAGGATGAAACATCGGCACTTGGGCAAGCGTTGAAGGAGTGGTGTGGGGCGGGAAATCTAAAAGGAACTGGAAGAAAACGTCTTACCATTAAATGAATACAACAATTTAAGGATGCGCGCAATTAATAGCATGATCATCCTACTTAAAGCACGCCAACTTGCACCAGTTTTCGTGTTGTAAGTTGGGACCGATGCTTTTATTCTACATGCTTTCAGAGCCAATATTCCGTCTAGAAGGCGGTAAAACATACGTAATTGATTATAATTAGCTGTATGTACTAACATGATTCAATTTCAAAATACTCCAGCAGTAACATACAGATAACAAGCAGCTACTTCGGAGGTGGGGGCGCGGGAAGCAGCGAAAAAACATCTACGTCGACGACAACCTTTTACCAAGGAGGCGAGAGCTCAGGAAGCGGCGTGTAAACGCCGGAAGCCTTGCCAGTCACGCTTGAACCACTCCGATGCGCGGTTCAAGCGTGATTTGCTCGACCGGAGCCTCACAGCCGTTAAAGGGCCCCTAAACAGCCCCGAGGTCCAAAATTTGTTTTAAAGATATAACTGCGCTCCTGTGCGATGTGAACATGCTCCCGCAAGAATTTTGCGAATAGGTGCAATAATAAAGAAGTCAAACGGGTTCAAGTGGCCGCTTGCGTCGGTTTCGTTTTCTCGGTCGGCCTCCCCACCCTTCTCTGCCGAGGAGAGGGTAGGCGCGGCGCACCGTCGAGACTCCGCCCACTTTTGACACGTGACATGACGTGATTAAATGACGTCATTGACGCTTGCGCTGCAGTTCCGGTTGCTCCTGCACTCACCCCAGTGGGATGGCCAGAGGACCTGACAATAGACCGGGTTTCTACCAATCAACGAGCTACAACTGCGCAAGGTTGTTCGCGGTAGAACGTGACGACACCTACTAGGATGCGAGCGCGACTGGTTAATCGCAGGAAAGAGGCGCGGGAATTGTTTTTTAAATACGGCGTCTGCGTGGCGCGCAGCGCTGTCATATTCGCAGAATTTGATCGACGCAACCTTCTCTATGATTGAGTTAGCTTGTTTGGGTGGCTTAGAAAAAAAGTAGGAGCCTGGTTAGTGGCCCTTCAAAGCTCCAACGCAGAGTTCACCCTCTTCTTGCTGAATGCTCGCTACATCAATGCCCACACAGACGACGTCGAACGAAATCCCATACTAACGAAAGCTGACGTCGTTTACTTTACTGAAACGTGGAACTGGAAAAGGCCGCACATCAGTGGATTCTTCCCCGTCGTCTGCACAGAAGAAGCAAGTCAATCGGCGGGTGGTGTTAGGATGTACAGTCAACCATAAAAGTTTGCGGACCACGCGAGCGCTTGCCAAACTGACTTTCCGCGACATCTAGCGGTACGCCGCCTTTCAGCGACCTGACACCTCCGCCGGAAATGGGTCTTCTTGCTACTAGCTAGCTGGTGAACTTTTCCCTGCCGCGAACAGCACTGTTAGTTTGTTGTTTCAACGCGCTGCACTCGTCAAGCGATAAGGGCGCCACATAACTGACTCAATAGCGGAATCACAGCCGTCACAGCGTGCATCGACCGAAATGCCGATGAAGAGGTGTCCGCTTCGTTAAGGGCTATCAAGATGTAAACCTGCTACCACGGCTGCCAAAGAGCGCGTAGCGTGAAGTAAAAAAGGTGAAAAATTTTTGTGCACATTTGGTGGAAACCAGACAGGCCGTAGATTTAAGAAGGGAATCTTCTCGAACCTAGCGCAGCTGCAGATCGCAGGTGACATGGCGGAATTGTCGCGAAGACGCTGTTAGCCACGCGCTAACGTGGTCCGTAAACTTTTGTGGTAGACTGTACGTGAAATTGCCACAGACCGCGGTGACTCTCCACCTACCAATACCGAGCCAATCTCACGACGGCGAACACGCTGCAATAAAACTATCCGATGGAACCGTCGCCAGGACAGTGTACTTGGCCCGGAACCTCTCCCGAGGCAACGTAGAAAAATAAATCGATCTAGCAATGTGCTATTACGAAGCAAAGTACAAGAACAACCCCTTCGTACTTGTCGGACACTTCAACATAGATATCACGGAAAATGACTGGCTTGTGCAGCTTATGACATCTCGATACGCTCTACGATGCATTTCTTATGACTGGAAACAAGCGACACCCACCAGGGGTACGTGCATAGACCTTGTCTATGCCATATTATGCTAGATCCGATCAAAAAACAATTAGCTCTATATCTCACGGATCACAAAGCTGTGATAATGCAGGGAAGACGGAATCCAGAACTCGACACGACATACGAGTTAGGACAAATAAAACATTGTACATACTGTACACACGCGTCGTCACTCATTTACATGCGCGAGGGGGCAATGTCACGGGTGATTTACGGTAAGAACGATCCCCATTGCTTCGCCTACTCGCCATGATCCACTTCGTGGATATGCGTGGATTTGTTTTTAGCACGTTTCGCATTGCCCCAATCGTCTGCAAACTTTCGTATAGCACTTGAAATCTTATTGGACATTGCGCTAAACCGCTTCGTATGCTTCTTATTTTTTGTTCATGTTCTTATTTATCATCCACCGCGTCAATTATTCCTTTACATGTTGCCTTTCTTAATTCCTAGATGTGCTAGTTTAAATTGTGAATGATAAGTAGGTATTGTTCACACTGACGAATATGTGTATGCAACAAAAAATGTCTGGACGGATGGATGGGGTGAGCACGGATTTTACTAACCACTCAAAGGCATAGAAGAAGAAGCACAGCTGCACATTCGATGTTGCGCGCGCTCCGATGTTGCTCTCTCCTTGGCTTCTTGTTTTGGTGAAGTCTCTCTCGGGGGCTTTTGCTTTGTTGCCGGCGGTTACTTTTTATTTTGTCTTATTAGTTTACCGTATTAAGTTATCTGGGCATTCAAGTGTAACTTTTACTTTTTGAGATGTCTGCCTCATCTCCAGGCCAGAGGGCTGCCCTCTGGTCTGCTTCTATTCCCTCTCAGGATGTACCTTTGGAGCTATTTCTGCGCAGTGGCATCAGCAGCGTTCCTGTTGCTTTGGTGTCGACGGATGGTGGGGCCATTCGCATGAAGAACCCTAAGGCCATCCAGTCAGAGCTTCGCACGGCTACGCCACACTTCCTTCAAATAACCGAGGTTCGTCAATTTGGACGAGGCGGGATTCTCTGCTGCTCACCAGACCAGGCCTGTATCCGAGATCTTCTAAATTGCACTTCCTTTGCCACTCATCCGGTGAGCTGCTTCATCCCTCCCCACCTTGCTTGTTGTAAAAGTCTAGTTCGAGGTGTAGATGTCAGCCTAAGTCCGGCGGAAGTCTTGGAGATTTTTTCTGAAGCAGGCGTTGTGTCAGTGTACCGCTGTAACAGGCTAGTTAATAATGTCAGGATTCCAACCGAGACAATTATTGCTACATTTGCAGGCACATCGCGTCCCTCGGAGATTAAAGCATGGCCGTTAATCTACAAGGTAGAACCCCTTGCCCCACGCCCTCTACAGTGTGGCAAATGCTGGCGATATGGACATAGCGCAAGCGGTTGCCGATCTAGTGTTCGGTGCCGTGTTTGTGGAGCTGATCATAGTGCTGAAGATTGCAAGTCTGATAATCAGTCATGTTGCCTATGCCAAGCCAGTTGCACAGCTGATCACACCGATTGTCCTGCTCGGTCTAAAGAACTGCAGGTTATTGAAATTATCGAGAGAAGGCGTTGTTCGCGTCGAGACGCTCTTGCTGAAGTTCAGAGCAGGATGCATGGATATGCCGGAATTACAGCCCGTTCGCCTCCCGCTATGGATGCATCAGTTGCTCAGTCCATTTCGACCATCGTTGAAAAAGCAGTACAAAAATCACTAGAAAAACTTCTTCTGACTGTCTCTGAGACATTGGCCCAAGTCATATCCTCGCAGCTGGCTGGTATTTCGGAGCAGTTCGCTAAGAGCTTCCAAAATCCTTTTAGCTTATTTAATTCTTCATCTGGGTCCCAATCAGACGTTACTAACAATAATGATTTACGGGCTTCTAATTCACAAAACACTAGTCAAGATTGCTTTTCTGATTCAGGTTTACAAGATATTCAGGATGTAGACATGGACGCTCGAATTCTGAAACGCACCAGATCACCTACTAACAAAAAACAGAATTCTTCTAATGCTAAAGCCAAAAAATGTGTGAAAGAGCCCTTGACCAGAACTGACCTTTTAAAAGATAGTATTTTGGATCAAGCAGTTGCGGCTGCTCGCTTGTCAGCAAAATAGGGAACCTTAGGGTTCTTCAGTGGAACTGCCGATCTATACTTTCTGCAACTACAGATTTACTTTACCTTATATCTCAACAGTCTCCCGACATAGTTTTATTGCAAGAAACTTGGTTATCATCAGGTCAAAATTATCAATTACCAAATTATAAATGTTTTCGTTTGGACAGGAATACACGAGGTGGAGGATTGGCATTTTTTATATCAACAAAATTTTGCCATAGAGCGAAACTGGTTTATCAGGCAATATCAAGTGATTTCGAAATTTTAGTGCTTGAACTAGCACTCCCAGGTTGTGCTCCTCTCAGCATTGTCAGCAGCTACTTTCCATCTGGTGTACAAGAGGAAGGTACTCTGGACATCATTCAGAGCTTCTGTAAAGCAAACTGTCTCTTTGCAGGTGACTTTAATTCGCATCATGTTTATTGGGGTTACCGCACTGATTCATCGGGTAAATTGTTGTGGAATTGGATGTGTACGAACAATTATACATGTCTTAACTCTAAAGCAGCCACTTTTGTACGGTGCAACACAAGATCGGTTTTAGATTTATCATTCGCCAGCTCAAGCTTGCTCGTCTCTTCTTGGGCTGTTGTTGATACTGCAACAAATAGTGATCACCGCCCAATATTCATGGACATTAATAATCCAGTGATTCCTTTAGATATTCAGACACTGACTTTTGTCGACTACTCAAAATATAAAAAAAGTCTACATTCAAGCTTATCTTCACTGACCAGTTCTGGAAATGACATTAAAGCGATGAGTCTTTGTGGTGTTCTAAAATGCTCTATGAGAAAAGCACAGTTCACCGTATCCTCGGCGAAAAGTAAGCCTATAAGTGCCTGGTGGGACTCTGATTGTGAACGAGAATACAGGCGCAGAAAAGCTGCACGGAAAAAACTCCTTGTTAACCAGTGCCCTACTAACTGGAGTAACTACAAGTATGCCTCAGCCATGTTTAAAAGAACTGTTTTCATAGCCAAAGCTACTCATGACGAAAACCAATACAGCTTTCTCTCACAAAGTGGAAACAAGAAAGCTCTTTTCAGATTTCTTCGATTTCGTAAGGCTATTTCTGCACCCGTAACCATAGAATCGGTTGTTTTAGCTCCAAAAGAACTGTCTGCCGTATTAAATGATATTGCATTGGGATTAGGAAGGCGCTTTACCACTCAAATACAAACAGTATTCCCCAAACCTGTATGTGTAGATGATTTCGTGAAGGTGACTATAGAAGAACTTGCGCGCGCAGTTCAGTCGCTCCCCAATTCGGCTCCAGGCAAAGACGGCATTACGACAGGCATGCTAAAAATTTTGTTTGATGTGTCTCCTCAGAACCTCCTAAATCTCGTCAACTACTCCCTCGAAAGAGGTTGGATTCCTCCAGATTGGAGACTTGCAAAAATTATCCCGCTGCTTAAAAAACGAGGAGTAGATATGCATATTGATAATGTTACACCAATCGCACTAACTTCCCATGTTATAAAATTAATTGAAAGAGTGCTCTACGTTAGAATCATGAAATTTTTGGAAGATCACTCAATATTGAGCACGTGTCAAATTGGCTTTAGACCTGGATATTCCATATGGTATGCACATGTAGATTTAGAGGGACGAATTAAGCTTGCTCGTCACAGGCGACAATATGCAGCACTAGTAACTCTAGATTTAGCTAAGGCATACGACAGTGTCGAGCATGTCATCCTTCTCAATTCATTAAAAAGCTTGAATTTCCCGAGCTATATTATTAACTGGTTGTATGAGTTTTTAAATAATAGAAAGTTTTATTGTTCCCAGCGTGGATTATCCTCACTGAAATATAATCAGTCCCGAGGAGTCCCTCAAGGTTCTGTTTTATCTCCTGTATTATTTAACGTTCTGTTAAGCTCAATACCATTAGACAATAACATTCAAGTGTATGTATATGCAGACGACATTGCGTTCTTCGCGTCTGCTGGTGATATTCACTCATTGCATGCAATCTTACAAGCTTATTTAGGAAGACTAGAGCTATGGTTTACTCAAATTAGCTTGACTTTAAATGTTAGTAAAAGTTCTGTTATTGTTTTTCCTTTGAATGATCCAGTAAACATTTCCCTTCAGTATCGCCAGGAAATAATCCCTCAAACAGAGTGCATGAAGTATTTAGGTGTGTTTTATGATCATAAACTGAGTTGGCGCCACCATATTGAGCACATTAAATGTAAGGCTACTCGCGCTGTTGGGATGATACGCAGACTTGGCCAGCACCCCTCTGGGTTACGCAGAGACACTCTTCTTATGATATGCCGTATGTATGTTCGTCCGATTTTAGAATTTGGTTGCATTTTATACTCTGGTGGTCCGGCATACAAGATTAATCCTTTGGTTCTTTTAGAGCGAGAGGCTCTTCGGAGTTGTCTCAAGGTACCAAAATTTATTGCAAATCATGTTCTGTACCAAGAAGCCCGAATCCCCACGTTAGCTTGCAGATTCCGTATCCTCACTGTCAAAACGTATTTGCAAATTTATGCGTCTGCACAGAGGCGGTCACACTTCGTATTCTGCACTGAAGCGTTAACATTTTTTCATGAGCCTTGGTCTCGCATATACAGACCTCAAGTTTTGTTTGTGCAGAATCAACTAGAGGCTTTAGATGTTAACATTTGCGATATCGTCTCAACGGATAAACCATTGGCCAATGCTAAAATTGAATTGGATAATATATTCCCTTATAATGCCAAACTCCTACCTTCCAGATATTTAATAGGCTTATTAGAAGATCATTTATGTCAATTGGGAATTGATGATATAATTGCGACGGATGCATCCATGCGTGAGGAGAAAGCGGGAGTGGGCATTTTTTCAGAGACTTCCTCCTGGTCATATACCTTGCGCCTCCCGGATTATACTCCTATATTTGAAGCAGAGCTCTTAGCCATTCTTTTAGCCATTCGCAAACTTCCTGTACAAAATTCGGCAGTTGTTATAGTGACTGATTCGCTTTCGGTATGCACATCCCTCGCTTCAGCTTCTCCTTCCAAGTCTTCTGTTGTAAACACATTCATATCATTAATTCCTCCCCACGTGCGTGAAGTGCGATTGGTGTGGGTGCCGGGCCATCGTGGCATATTTATAAACGAGATGGCTGATGTTCTCGCGCGGTGGTCCCTAGATGGGCCGGTAATGTCCGTGGTGCCTACTACTGCCTTCGTTACTTTGTCGAGATTCCGAAAGTACTCTTTAATTCAAGATTCTTTAAAAATGAAGTTACCAATTGAAAAATATGGACATCTTTCTTTTGTTTGGGATAATAAGTGGTGTCCCTCTCGTAAACTGGAAGTGGCAATAACAAAATTTCGCTGTCGTATCCCTCCATTGAACTTTTATTTACACAGGTCTGGTCTGGTGCCATCTCCGCTATGCTGCTATTGTCGAGAGCCTGAAAACATTGATCACTTCTTAATTACCTGTAAGCGCTATAGTAGTCAGAGAAAAAGGCATTTCGAAATTTTATTCAGGAATTTAAACATTCCCCTAAATTCTCAGAACATTCTTTGCTTTGGAGCGTCCTCACTAGGTTATAGCAACAGGAACGTCTGCTTAGCCATGTGCAATTTCTTTCGTGACACAAAAAGAATTCATTGCTAATCATCATTCAATCCAAATCTTCGTACCTCGAAATTGCTTCCACTAGTTGATTAAACCTCAAATTATTTCATTATAGTTCATTCTTACTTACGTTACCGATTCTTTATTCTTCCTTTGTTTTAGCTCAATTTTTTTTCCTCTTTATATTAACCGCCGGCTTCATGGCCAATCCCCCGTAGTGGGCAAGAGCCATACTTCAAGGAAAAAAGAAAGAAAGAAAGCAACTCGAATGTTCGCCCGTTCCTTTGGCTGTCCCTTTGATTACTCTCCTGCTCCTTCGCCTGTTCATAAATACGTCACGCTTTCCAGACGGCTCGGGAGTGTCATCGAACGCAGCATTGGCTGGGCGACCTTGGCAAACATGCGGCGTTACTCTTCGCCCAACACAGCGTGGGCGATGCTACGCAACTGGCATCGACCGAGCAGCTTTGTCTCCGTTTGTCTGGACGCCACAACGAGTGCAGCAGGTCTTTCCACGTCTTCCAGCTCAAGTACCGCCATGACGACATGTCGGGATGCCCTCTGGGTAGAGCAGAAAGAAGAGAAGCGGCAGCGCTCACCCCCAAACCCTACCGGATTTCGGGGTCTCGCACAGGCCATGTCCTTGAGGAGCCCTGCATATTGCGCAGTGAGTTCACTGTTTCTTTTCGCTTATAACAGTAGCCATTTCCATGAGAAATGATTTATATACGCCGAGTGTAGAAAGGAGCTCGCGAAATATGGTGTCAGGTTGCCCATTTTTAGTAGATGTGTGGCTATATCGATCACTTGCACTGTTCCTGCATAGATCGAAAGGAATCACATTCAGGTTCCGCCATATCTCTTCTACATGTGCAGTAATCGCCGTCATGCATGCATAAGAAAGCGAGTTATATACCAGCGCCTAGGGCCTTGCGAAATTTGATTATTCGATTTAATAGTGGCTAGTAGCAAGATTTTTGGTATTGTGAGAACTAATCCCCTAAAGTTAAGGAACTAGGCCTGTAGTAGTGGAGTTGTATGTGAGAGGACTAGGAAGTGCCTGCCTAATGCAGCCACTTCCTAGTCCTCTCACATACAACTCCACTTCCTCGGTGGCTGTGCAAACTTCTCAATTGCGGAGGCCTAATTGCAAGTTTCATTCACTCACGTGGTCTGAATGCAGTACCATTCAGACCACGTGAGTGAATGAAAATTGAAATTAGGCCTCCGCAATTGAGAAGTTCGCACAGTCACCGAGGAAGTGCTTTCATGGAATTCTTCGTATATAATAAACGATACATAATACATCGCACTAATAATTTGTCCTGCTAAAGGGGCTCTGCAACAGTTTAACAAGTGATCCTTGAGTGACAAAGGAGATTACTGCCGCATGAATCGCCTGCCGCAATATTTGTTTTCTTTAAAATCCGTTTCTTATTAGTGGACTTACGGCGTCAATTTTGAGCGGAGTTCCACCGTCCGAATGCGTTCGCTATCCGTCCGTCCCGATGAGCGCGCTGGAAGCTACACATAGGGGAAAGGAAAAGGGGGCAAAAATTAATCCATGCTAGCGCAGGTTATGGCCATGATCATTTTGTCTGCTCTGTTTTCAATGAGTGTATTCGCATTACGCAGTATCGACAACCTTGCCGCCAGAGTTACGCGGGCACGTTGCGCCGCTCCATGGCATCCGCGGTAACTGCAGGCGGGAATCGGCCATTTCTCTGCCACACAAATCGTAGTGCGTGATCATTTACTGCGTGTTTTGCTGAAAGAAGAGTGAGCGCTTTCCAAACGTATTTTGAAACGAGACAGCAAATTCCCGGCACTATCTAGTGATACAATCTTAGGCTGACGATTTCACAGGAGATCGGCAGCGTTTTCTTGCTATTTTCAAAGAATGTTGGGGGACCTCCTTAGGTGACGTGAACGCCGTTCTTGCCCTTATTATTCGCAAATTTAACAGGGTGAAGGGATCATTTTAAATGTGGTGATAAACATTACCGAGAACGAAGGCTTCGTTGTTTCTTTTTAGAAAAATTTGACATGTAAAAGTGGTGCGTCGTCCACCAACTTCTCTTGTAAGGCAAGCAATTAATGCGAAATATAATCAACAGTCGAAATAGCTCGTAAATTATATAACGACCGCAGGCGTTTTTGATCTGCCTGTATTCAAAAACAAGAAAAATTAAATGCCATTTTGCATTGCAGAAATCGTTTGAAATAGTAAAACACGATGCCGATCTGATTCTTGGGCTTTCAACTTAGTGCTGAGCCTGTATACCATTATGTAGCTCTAATATTCCATTATGTAGCTCTAATATTCTACAGATCCTTATTGCAGTCAAACGAAAACTCACAGCGCCTCAATTGGATTGGTGAAAACTAACAACAAAATAATATTTTACCGAAAGGGCGAAGCAGTGAACGCGACAGAAAGAAATTCTAATGTTATACGAAGTGAGGCAGTTGGCTAGCTCCATTGGATACAATCTCACGCAACTCCACAAACGCTAATGTAAGAGAATATGGGTGCTCCAGGGACACTTTTCGCAGTCTATTCGCGTTGAGAGGGCACCACATATAAGCATTTACGAGATGCCAGCTGATGGCTCCCGAGATAGCGTGCGCACAGCGATGGCGGTCGAGCGAAGTTTACATCTGCTGCTCGAGCGACACGTCCTCCTCAACCCACCACCCAACCGCCCCACCCCTGGCCACCTCGCGTCTTTTCATGCTCGTTAAAGAGCGGCAAGGCGTTAACTCTCTGTTTCGACGGCAGGCGTCGCGATCAGAGGCATCTTCTCGCAAGCGCGCTCCGAGTGACGGAGATTGGCCGGGCTCGCTTGATCTCAGCTTCAGCCATGCCTGTCGCCCCCAGTCACGTGATTGACAAACCTGTGGGCATCGTAAGTTCTACCCCACTCACGGGGGTAGAATGCACGATGCGCGGGGGGTTATCACTTTGAACTTCATACGGTACATTATGACGACGACAGTGGCAAAGGACCGGTAGAGACGGGCCATATAATTGCTAACGCAATAAAAAAGAACGCTTCCTAGCACGAAGGCAACGATTTAACGCACATGCGTTCATGCTAGAATGGAAGTGTTTAACACTTTCAACAAGAAAGTGTTTTATGCCGGGGTCCACCAAGACCTCATACGTGACCGTAACGGATGTGATGCAGAACAACACACATGTAAGAACAAGAAAGAAAAACATTAAGCAAAACTACCCTTCATGTGCTAGGGTTCCAACTCACAGCCCCTCGTTCTATGACGAGAGGTGGCCGTTGCTCTTCCACCGCGCTAACGCCGCATATGCTCGGTGCTGTACGAACGCGCCTTATATTCCTTCTTACCCCGCGGCGTTCCTTCACGGACGCTGTCACCCGGCTAAGTGCGCCCATTGCCTAGAACTGTGCCGCCATCGAGTAGAGGCAAATTGAATAACTGCAGCTTCAGTTCTCCTCTCCTGGATGGCGCCACTACTGCAGGCGGCTTCCGATGCACGCGTGCGTAGCGACGCGGGCGTCGTAAAAAGCGTTATGAGGAAGAACAGCGTTCGTACAGCTTCGAGCGTATGTGCGCTGAGATCGCATTTGTAGAGCACCGGTCACCTTTCGTCGTGGGTAGTGCTCCCCCGCCGACCACCCTTCGAGCGTGATGGCAGCAGGAACACTGCTGCATTAGGCGCCCAAGGATGGTAACGACGTTGACGGGTCAATGTGGCGCAAGTAATATGATCGATAATGTAGTCGCCCGGCATTTACTATTGACTGTGTGATGTTATTACGTAAGCTTCAAATTACCGCAAGGGGTTGGTCCTTGAAGTTATGGAGGTCATGTGTGAACGCGGGTTCATCATATAATACCGTACCAGCGAAACGCCCCTAGCAATGGGCAAGTTCACCTCGATGTAACAATGATGATGATGATGATGATAGCGCTTCGGTTAACGAAAGCGCGCTAATTTCTATAGCCGATGTAGGTAGCACGGCTAGGCGTCCTTGGGCAGGGGAGAAGGAATGAAAAAGACAGAAAGGAGAAAAAAAGCTGCACTGGAGGGTTCACATAAGCCGTTGAATGTTCATTGTTACTTGCGGAAATTTTGACCACGTTAAAAAGCCCCAGTTAGTTAAAATTTCGGGATCTAACAATAAACCTTCAACTACGTATGCAAAGACAAATTTCACTTTTGTGTTATACTAATTATGTTGACAGAAGGATCAGCTACATGATTTTACGGCAGCCGTGCTTCTTTATATAGCTGACCTTGCTGTACTTGCATCTCCGTGCGTTCAACGCGCTTTTGTATGTTTGAGGGAGAGATGTCCTGCAGATCAATGTTTTGTTGAGCCACCTAGTGCTTACCCCATTTATCCGTTAACTCGAAAAATAATGCTGTTTTTAGCAATGCTTCTGAGATTATCTCGCAGTAGATAATTCTTGGACAAGCAGAACGTCGTTAAGTACGTACACTGAACATGGGTAATGTCGCATGAACGTATGTTGGCTTGTGTGTTTCAGTGGGCAGTGCATACACGATGCTGACTTGCCCGAAATATTAATACATAAAAAATATTGCAAAGCTTGCACTAAGCCGCGCAAGTGTTGAACACAGCAAATCTGATCGACTTGACATTGGACAAGGCTGAGGATACAGTGTAACTGGTGGCATTCCCTTCTACCTTTCCTCCTCCACACCCTACTTCCCTTGCCCACTCCTTGCGACACTATGTTTCACACGAATGTGCTCTGCTGTACCCTCTCCCCTCCTCCTAACACTCGCCTCCATTTCAAGCTTCTCGCTACACTATAATGTACATAAAAGAATATGCCATGTTTTGCGCTTTTAGTTCCTCTTCACCCTCACCCCCATTTCCTTCTCCTTGCTGCACTGTACTATACCAGAATATGCTATGGCCTACCTTCGACCCTACTCCTTTCCATCATGCTCAATTTCTCTTCCCTTCTCAGTCCTTGTTACACTATACTGCATGAGTCTGTGATATGTTCTGCCCTTTCCCCTCCTGTTTTCGGCCCTCATACACTCCCAAATGCTTGTTATACCATATTGTACATGGCCTCGCTACACCTCATTCACCTCCACTTTTTTCTCCTAATTTCACTTTCCCACCCCTTGCTTTACAGTAGAAGGCTACGCTATCACGTTGTTGGCATGGCTTGGCGGAAAGGAGCGTCGCTATTGGGTCTAAAGAGCTACTCCTGGTTAGTATGGAACGTGAAGGGAATCATAACTCAGGTGATTTTAACGCAGAGCAATAACAGGCAAATGCATGGCTTAAACGCTTTCACTGTTTAAAAAAAATAATGGCCGCATACCTGCTTGCTTCGCCGTAAATGTCGCCGAAAGCCGATAGTCCTCTGCCGCCTATACAACCCGTACGCTCTCTGCACCTACCCCTCACGCTGTTCCCCTTCTCTCACTCCTACCATGATAAATGAAATGGATGTTTTACTTAATTCAGTTCAAATTTCCCGATTTTCCGCGTTTGCATTACTCTCGCGCCATCTTTTAGGACCTTTTAAACTGTTGGCTTAAAGGCGGATAGCGACCCGCGGCTTCTGTCGAGTTGTTTTAGGGAGTGGCATCTCTTCCACACTGCTTATAACGCCTTGATTTGTCATTTAGTAACGTTAAAACCAGTCCACCATGTATTCTTAAATGAACGCTGCGGATTATGGTTATGCATATGTATTTTTTCTCAAATATGTCTGAAGGTTCCTTTGCGCTGCATAATGTTGACGTGTATGACCCCCTACGACCAGTGATGATAGCTCGCTTGGATCAGCCAGTTGAATCGGTTTTGGCCGAGACAGACTGGCATACAATGGCTTTTCCCGCCTAGATAGCCGAAGAACAACTATCGTCTTTAATGATAGCCCTATTTGATAAGTTTAGTTTCGGCACTTGTCCATTGTCGGACTCGTTAATACGCTTCGATAAACGCATAAAGATCTGCTGCTCACTTTTTTCGCGTCTACGTCGTCGCCAGGTTCCATGAGCTTCATAATTTCTTCACTGCGGCACTCCATGTCAATAAAGGAGAAACGTGATCTAGTCTAACGTGTTTCCTCTCATCGCCTGCAATTGACTCACAATTTGACCGCGTGAGCTTTTCACAATAACACTTTGCACAATTAGGGAGGCCTAACGTGTCCCCCACTGCGATGCTCAGATATTCGGCTAATTCACCTTCACCGGCCGTTGCAAAGGCCGCAGTTTGTCACTATGAAACTTCTGCTCGCACAGCCTAGGAATTATTATCGAAGGATAGCTTGTGTGCGTCACGTTCGTGCGTGCTGCATTCAAAGCAATCGGTGGTGGTCGTACGTGTATCTTTCAGGGTCTTTTTAAAATCAATTGTATTCTTATTTTCTTATTTACTAAATGCTAATTTTCATGATACGTTTTGCTTTATCACTTTTGTTTACTTAAAACCGTCTTGTCGTTGTTCCGTCTAATCGTATGTATTCTTGTTATTTTCTTACAGGTAATTACGCTATTTTGTCTTTGCAATTTCGAACAGGAGGTCCCCCTGCAATCTAGTGCTTTCGGTTCTACTGTATAGTTACACTGTGTGATATTCCGTTTTTGTTTCACTATTTGAAAGAAACTTGAAACTTCAAAATTACAGCTCAGTTTATGTCCACAAGCACGTGGGGTTCAAATCCCCAACTTCTCTTCGGGTGTTGTGCGCTGCAGGTTGTTACTGAACACTCCATGACTGGTGAATACATCGAACTTGTCCATGTTTAGCTGCACATTTATTACAGAACAGGGACTACGGTTGTCGACGATGTTGCATTGGTCCCTACCTGGACGCGAAAATGTAGCATTAAGTCAAAAAATTCAATGAACCAGGTCGGACAGTTCGTTTGGTTGAGAATGCTGCGTGGGTCATAACGTTTTCGATGATGATGCCGCCTGGTTAAATAACAGAAACCGGATGAGTTTCACGACACATTGTTCGCAATAGTCGAGATGGTTCTTGTGACAATGCTTTTAAATTTGAAACCTTCTTGTACCGTATTTAGTGACAGTTACTTATTGAGTTATCGTTTTGTTTGAATTTAACCTCACGTCTGTATGTACTATGTTATCTGTTTGATTGTTGAGTGCCTTTTTGCTACTTTGCTGTGTATATATAATGTAGGCGCATGGGAGAACTGAAGCTGCGATTTTGTGGCTGTGGGTTTGATGTCGCTGCCTGAGTTTTTTTTTATGAGTGGAACAAAGAAATGTGTAATATTCAGGTCTAATGTAATGCTCTACATGAGCGACATTCCATGAAAAATCCTACGTTAAAGGCGCCTCATGTGACATTGCTTAGAGGGATTTGGGGGTGCACATTACGAGCCCAGCTGCAGGTTCTGAGGTCATCAAGGCAAAAATACAGAAAATACAGAAACTTCACAAGCCACAAGAAACAAGTAGGCTACAGATACTATGCGGCTTGTTATTAACAAAGGCGCTGTCATTGGTTACGCTTCAGAAAATCCAACAATATTTCTGGAATAATCGGTCTCTTCCAGCCTTTCAGATTCGTAACCATGGCCCGTATTCACATTAGCAACTTACGACAAAAATGCTCGTAAGAGAAAATTTCAGCCAGTCGCGATGCTGGACATATCATTACAGAAGCCGCACTTACGAAAACGCACTTACGAAAGAGAAGTTTTGTGAATTCGGCCCCATGTTCCTAAGGGCTCTTGTCGTGCGCGTGATTCTTTTGAATGCGAAGCATTTCTTAGCGAACTGGGGCGACATTGAGCTCATCTATCTATCTATCTATCTATCTATCTATCTATCTATCTATCTATCTATCTATCTATCTATCTATCTATCTATCTATCTATCTATCTATCTAGCCGCCTACGACTTTGTGCTCTCATGACCGTTTCGAAAAACGGATGTATACGAAAATTGGTATGCCATCACATGACTGCATGACGAACATAAATGACCAGTCATCACATGAAAATGACGACATGCATGTGTTGAGCGGAATGATTCATATGCCACGGTCTTGGTGCTCTCCTGGCCGTATCGTGCATGGGATGCATAAAAAAATTGGTATGCCACAGCATGACTGCATGGCCAACATACACGACGGGTCATAATTTAAGGTTATGACAGAGGCATGATTTACATGCCATGGTCTTGGTGCTCTCCTGGCTGTTTCCTTAATGAAATGTATACGAAAATTGGTATGGCACAACATCACTGCATGACGAACATAAATGACCCGTCATAACATAAAAATTGGGACATGCATGTCATGAGCGGCACGAGCTACGCGCCGCGCTTTTGGTGCTCTCTTGGCCGTTTCGTTAATGGTATGTATACGTAAATTGGTATGACACAGCATCACTTCATGACGAATATAAGTGATAGGCCCTAACATGAAAATCGTGACATGCATGTCATGAGCAGTATGTTTTACATGCCACAGTCTTGGTGCTCGATTGGCCGTTTCGTTATGGGATGTATACGAAAATTGGTATGGCACCGCACGACTGCAGCCGAACATAAATGACACGTCATAAAACAAAAACCATGATATGTCATGAGTGGCATGATTTATGTGCCACGGTCTTCGTGCTTTTGCGGCCGTTTCGTTGATTTTTTATATACCAATATTGGTGTGGCGAAACTACAGTATCTGCCGAGAATGGGTGACACATTCTAAGAATGATGAAAATCGTGACATGCATGTCATAACCGGCACGATTTACATGCCACGCGTTTTGTTAATGGGATGTATATCAAAACTGCTATGGCACAACACGACTGCATGACGAACGTAAATGACAGGTCATAATATTAGAATCATGACATGCGTGTCATAAGCGGATGATTTACATGCCACAGTCTTGGTGCTCTTGCGGCCGTTTCGTTAAGTTCATATGTACCAAAATCGGTATAGCGAGACAACAATACACATCTGTTTTACGTGCCTTATGCATGCTTTTCATTTCCTTGATTCCCGCTGCATGTGGCATCTGCCATTTTTTCTGACTCTGTTTAAGTCGAAACCTTATGGGGACGGTGGTTTTTCTTATTATTGTTGCAGCGTCTCGACCTTGCAGCACGCGGGCCACATGAGAGGTCAGGCAACTGCAGTTAGCTGAAGGATCGCACACGGTCACGCCACCACAACTACCACCATCGTCGTGAAGGAATTCGCACTGCGGAGAGGCACTGGCGACGGCCGAATATCTTTATGGAAGGCGTGGTTGAAGTGACTGCTACGGCATCATATCTGCACTCATCAGGGTTCGAGGGCGTCACGCAATTTTTTTCAGTTTTTCGCTTTGAGCCCGTAGTCTTCGATTCTCCGAAATGATTAAATAACGCATTGATAGGCAATTGGCCTTCTGTTTGCATCTGCATCCCGTCAGTTCTTGAAAGTGGCAACTTAAAGCAGCAATGAAAAGTGTTGTGTCATTCATCCATTATTGCGATTCCCCTCAAAGTGAGAATTATACACTCACTTCATCACTTCACTGTGTACTTTGGCCATGTGTATGTGGCTGCTATTCAATTGCCTACTGTCAATAACCAGTGGAGCTGTTTTAACCTGAGGTTCCACCGGCATCGGACGCAAAACTCACCGGGTATGCGCCACACAAGGCGGGTATGTGCCAAGCAGCTCCAAACATAGAATAGCCATGCGTAGAATAGTATATAGCAGGTGCATGGAAAAGGGAAGTGAGGGTGAGGAGGAAGGAAAGGGGGATGACAAAGTATGGTATATTATAGTATATTTCCATCATTACCAGGCTGTCTATGCCTAGTGCACTGCTCAGCAAACGCCTCTCCATAGATCTCCAATTATGAGGGTTGGCGCGGATAAACTTAACTGCGTCAAATTTATCCCCGGAAGCTTCAGGATGTCGTTTGCCGCCTTTCCGCTGCGCCATGCCACGCTTGCCTTCTCTAGAGATCTACTCTGTTACCCTTAATGAACAACGGTTGTCTTGTCGTCATATGAAAGGCCCCACCAACGTAAATTTCCTCTTAATTTCTACTATGTCCTTAACACGCATTTTTCCGTATCCCACTACCCTGTCTTGTTATCCCTTAAGGTTACACCCACCATTTTTCGCTCCATTGTTCTCGGCGTCGTCTTCAATTTAAGTTGAAGTTTCTTAGCCTCCAAGTTAGTGCCCCGTAGGTAAGTACCGGTAAGATGCACTTTTCTCTTAAGAGACAATTGTAAGCTACCATGCATTATCTAACAATGCTTGCCGAACGCACTCCACCTGATTCCTATCCTCCTAATTATCTCAGCCTCATGGTTGAGATCATGGGTCACTACTTAGTCTAAGTAGACATATTCACTGACCACCTCCAATGCCTCGCCAGCTATCTCAAACTGCTGTGCTCGCCCAAAGATATGGCATTAATTTTCTGCATATTAATTTTTTAGGCTCACGGTTAAACAGCTCTATAAAACGGGACGGAGACAGAGAAAAGACGCACACGGCACCCTGTGTGTGCTCTCTCTGTCTCGGTCCCGTTTTGTGGCGTGGTTTCACTCATACTGGAATGATACATACTAGCCCAATCTGTAGTTCTCCCGCTCTACTTTGCGTGTCTAAGCCAGTGCTTCTCAGTAGTTCCCCTCCCGAGGTACTTAGCAAGGCAATGTCATCAACAAATCTGAGGTTACTGGGGTATTCACCATCATTCCTTACACGCACCTATTTCCTATCCCATGTTCTAAGTGCCTCTTGAATACATGCTGTGAATAAGATTGGAGAGATTGGGTGCCCTTGTCTTACGCCCTTCCTTAAGGCAGTTTCACAAGCCGTGATTGCAGCGACCAAAATCGTTCGGATGGCCCACTCCACTCCCGTCGCTTAATGGCGGTTTCGTTTCAGTTGACTGCGATTGCAGCGGATGTTTTCACCGCGACAGGCGCGACCGGCTATCTGCCGATGTGTTTAAATAACCGTGCACTATATTATTATTAACTTCTATTTTACAGGAGTGAAGAGCATGCTTGCATTGTAAATTAAAAAAACTCAGTTTCGCCACAAGGGCGAAACAACGAATGCAATAGCAAGAAACTGTAATCTATACGACATGAGGCTCGCAGCTTCAGGAGCAGTATTAATTGTAGTGTAGTGAAGAGGAATGCCTGGCGCTGCAGCCATATTGCCAACGCTGCGCGAGACCCGAGCTCGAGACTTGCGCCCAGCTCTTGTCGAGACGCTGCCTGCCATTCTTGAGTATCGCCCTATATCTCGCCTTATATTTTGGTGGAGGTGCTGCGGTTTTCCTCTCCCTGGAATTAGGAAGCCGAACTCTCCCGTCCCGCCATGCCCGACGACGCCAGCCAGACAGCCCCACAGGCATCGCCAGCTGTGCTATGCGACGGTGCCCAGCGTCAGCGCGATCCTGAGATCTTCAGCGGCACCGACGAAAAAGGTGTTGAAGACTGGCTGGAATCGTATGAACGGGTGAGCGCTACGAACAAATGGGACAATCCTCTCAAGCTCAGCAACGGCATCTTTTATTTGACGGGCGTTGCAAAGCGGTAGGTTTACGAACCACGGAGCCGATCTACGCACGTGGCCCAGCTTTAAGACCAGCATCGCTAATGTTTTTGGCCGCCCTGGGGTATGCAAACTGGGCGCAGAACAACGCCTACGGTGCCGGTCCCAGCAGATCGGTGAGACTTTCACCAGCTATATAGAGGACCTCATCGACCTCTGCCGGCGTGCGGACCCTACGATGGCGGAGGCGGACAAAGTTCGTCAAATCATGAAGGGCATCTCAGACGGCGCCTTCCATATGCTGCTGTCGGAGAACCCTGGCACCGTTTCTCAAGTTACCGAGCTTTGCCAGAGCTTCGGCGAGCTTCGCCGACAGCGTCTACTTACACGACGCCAACATGTGCCCGACAAGACTCTTTCGAGCATTTTCACCGCTCCTGAACTTGACTCGCTGCTTGGCCAGCTCAAAGAGTTCGTTCGTGCCGAGGTCGCCCGTGAGCTTTCGCTCCTCTCGACAGCCGAGCGACCACCCTCCTCCCCTTTGCCTGCAAACATCAGACAGGTCATACAGGAGCAAGTTTGTGCAGCTCTGCCATCGGCTCGCGAGACCCCGCCGGTGTCGGCTCCCATTGCCTACACCGAGGTAAATTCACCTCTCAGCTATGCAGAGGTTATCGCGCAGCAGCCACCGCCAATTTTTGCACCGGTTCCACCCGCCGTACCTCTGCGTACACCTCCCCGCTTCGTCCAGCCGAGGTACATCCCACCCAGCCGTGGACAATGGCGCACTCCCGACAACCAGCCGATATGTTACTCTTGTGGCGTACCATGTCACGTCGCGCGATATTGCCATCGCCATGTCCCATCGTACCGCCGCAGCTTCGTGCCTGGTGCGTATTCGACCACGTACCCTTCGGCCTCAGCGCCCAGGTACACCGGAGAGATGCCAGATGATCCAGATCGCCGCCCTCCAGATGACCGCCGCTCGGTTTCGCCGATGCGCCGTCGTCCTTCAACGTCAGAACGGGGAAACTAGTCGTCACAGTTCCCGAGGCAAGAACTGCGTCACCCACGAAAAGACCAAGGCCTCTGTTTTCCCCGTCAAATGTTATTGATGTGTACGTGGACGGCGTTGCTGCATTCGCCCTCATTGACACTGGTGCCGCAGTTTCTGATATTAGTGAAAAACTTTGCCATTTGTTTAGGAAAGTTACGACGCCGATGACCCACACATCACTCTGTACTGCCCGCGCTGACCGTATCACCCCTACCGCCGCATGTACTGCTCGAGTCTTGATTGATGGCCTCCTCTACATCGTCGAATTTTTGGTGCTGCTTTCTTGTTCTCATGAACTCATTCTGGGCTAGGACTTCCTGTCCGCTAACAAGGCCGTTATTGACTGTTGACGCGCCAAAGTAGAACTAGACGCGTTCTGCGACGCCCCATCCTTTGACACTTCCGATGCTGTCGACAATTTATTTGTTGCGGAAGACGTTGAAATACCCCCGAACTATTCTGCCGTTGCCACCGTGTCCTGCAATAATGTTACCGATGGCAGCGCACTTTTCACGCCGTCAGGGATTTTCGTGCGTCCTAAGTGTTCCTCGCGCCCTTTTGCCGTTGTGGATGTTCGCGACAGCTTCAGCAAACTGTTAGTCTCAAACCAGCTGCCGTGTCCCCTGATTCTTTTTCGCGGAGAGTGCGTTGGTCGAGTCCAGCGTGTCGACCCCTCTATAATCATCGACATGGCAACTGGTCCCATCGCAACTCACGACATAGCCGGAGTGGCGTGTCACCCCGCGCAAGAGCTTACATCGCCCGACGCACTAAACAACTCAATCGCCGACACACTCACAGCTTCACAACGAGCCCAGCTTCTACGCCTTTTGAAGAAGTTCCGTTCTCCTTTTGACGGCCAGAATCTTCTGTTAGGCCGCACGTCAACTATTTGCCACCGCATCGACACTGGATCTAGCGCGCCACTGCGGCAAAGACCATATCGTGTGTCCGCGACAGAACGCCGTGTTATCGACGACCAAGTAGCCGACATGCTCAATCGTGGCGTGATCCAGTCTTCCAATAGTCCCTGGGCATTCCCAGTTGTTCTGATGAAAAAGAAATACGGCTCCATTCGATTCTTCGTCTATTATCGTCGTCTTAACAAAATAACTCGTAAGGATGTTTATCCCTTACCGAGAATTGACGATGCCCTTGACTGCTTCCAAGGCGCCGAGTTCTTCTCTTCGATCGATTTACGAAGCGGCTATTGGCAAGTACCTATGGCACCAGACGACCAAGCTAAAACGGCCTTTGTCACGCCGGATTGCCTGTACGCATTTCGCGTCATGCCTTCCGGCCTTTGCAACGCCCCCACAACTTTCGAGCGGATGATGGACAACCTTTCGCGCGGCCTGAAATGGAAAACATGCCTCTACTACCTAGACGACATGATCATTTTCTCGCCCGATTTTCCCACCCATCTTGTTAGGCTCAAGGAAGTGTTACAGTGCCTTACTGACGCCGGCCTCCAGCTCAACCTAAAAAATGCCGGTTTGGTGCAAGTCAGTTCACGATCCTCGGCCACGTGATATCCAAAGACGGCATTCTACCGGACGCCGCCAAGCTGCGTGCGGTCGCCGATTTTCCGAAGCCCTCCTCCCTAAAGGAACTTCGTAGCTTCCTCGGCCTCTGCTCGTACTTTCGCCGTTTCATTTGCGATTTTGCGTCGATCACAGCCCCCTTGAATCAACTTCTACGAAGCGACTCCAAGAATTACGCCTGGTCGTCCACTTGTGATCATGCTTTCCGAAAACTGCGTCGCCTGCTCACTGCGCCACTGATACTGCGTCACTTCAACCCTACTGCTCCGACCGAAGTACATGCCGATGCTAGCGGTGTTGGACTCGGCGCTGTGCTTGCGCAGCGCAAGTCAGGATTCGACGAGTATGTCGTTGCATACGCGAGCCGCACCCTTACCAAAGCGGAAATGAACTATTCTGTTACAGAAAAAGAATGCTTGGCCATAATCTGGGCGCTTGGCAAATTTCGATCATACCTGTATGGCCATCCCTTCGACGTCGTGACAGACTATCACGCGCTTTGTTGGCTGTCCACGCTTAAAGATCCATCCGGCCGCCTAGCTCGCTGGACCTTGCGCCTGCAGAACTTCGACATGCGCGTTGTGTACCGATCTGACCGCAGGCACACTGATGCCGACGCGCTTTCACGTTTGCCTGTGTCGACCACCAGTTCTGCTTGCCTATCTGCCATGGATGACATCATTTCCTTCCCAGAAGGCTGCGACATGGCTTCGGAGCAGAGAAAGGACGCTTGGATTACTACTATAATCCAATTCCTTTCAAACCCGTCGCCTCCTCATATCTCTTCACGAGCTTTGCGCCATCAAGCTTCGCACTTTGAGCTGCGTAATGGCATCTTCTATCGATGAAGCTATTTCAGTGAAGGTCGCAAGTGGCTCCTCGTCATTCCTCGGCATCTTCGCGGAGCCATCTGTGCCGCCTTCCACACTGATCCACAATGTGCGCATGCGGGCGTCTTCAAGACATACACGCGGCTTCGCTCAAGGTTTTACTGGCGTGGCATGTACTCTTTCGTGAGCAAGTACATTCAATCGTGTCCTCAGTGCCAACGCCGTAAACTTCCTGCTCCGCGTGTCTCTGGCCCAGTTCAGCCCATCCCGTGCCCCGCCAGGCCCTTCGACAGCATTGGCATTGACCTGCATGGGCCCCTTCCAAGCACCGCCGCTGCAACCGCTGGGTTGTCGTTGCCATTGATCACTTGACACGATACGCCGAAACAGCCGCTATGCCTTCTGCCACAGCCCGTGACATAGCGACATTCCTACTACACAACTTTATCCTCCGTCACGGCGCACCTCGCGAACTTTTAAGTGATAGAGGACGTGTGTTTCTCTCCGAGGTTGTCCACGCACTCCTCGCGGAATGTCGCATAGTTCATCGCACCCCTACGGCCTACCATCCTCAAACTAATGGGCTGACGGAAAGATTCAACCGCACTCTTGGAGATATGCTCTAGAAATATGTCGCCTCCGATCATACCGACTGGGACCGTATTTTACCGTTCACAACGTACACATACAACACCGCACCGCAGGCGACCACGGGATTCTCGCCATTCTTCCTCTTGTATGGTCGCGAACCGTCGACCACACTCGACGCGGTACTTCCGTACCAGCCCGACTCATCTGAAGTACGACAATCTCTGAAGCTGCCCGCCGCGCCGAGAAATGTCGTTAGCTCGCTCGCTCCTTCACAACTGCCGACCAATGGCAGCAAAAATCTTGACGTGACGCAGACCACCAGCATTCCCAATTTCTGCCCGACTCGCTCGTGTGGCTTTGGGTTCTGGCTGTCCCAAGTGGCCCTTCGTGTAAGCTTGTCTCGAAGTATCATGGACCATATCGCGTCGTCGCTCAGACATCGCCTGTCAACTACATCGTCGAGCCTGTCACACCACCTACGGACCAACGCTGTCGGGGCCGTGAAACCGTCCACGTCGAACGCTTGAAGCCTTGTTACGACCCCCTCGTACTATGTTCACCTTGAGTCGCCAGGATGGCTCCTTTTCCGACGGGGGACGACTGTAGTGAAGAGGAATGCCTGGCGCTGCAGCCATATCGCCAACGCTGAGCGAGACCCGAGCTCGAGACTTGTGCCCAGCTCTTGTCGAGACACTGCCTGCCATTCTTGGGTGCCGCCCTATATCTCGCCTTATAGTAGCAAACATGCACTTGCTCAGTGAGCGCCTTCCGTGGGCAGCGCGTGATGGTACGAAGAGCTGGGAAATAGCAACTGTACGAACAATATATGGAAAGCAAACACTCGGAAACAGTCTACCAAGACCACTAAACAGACTAATTACCGAAGGATTACAAGTAGAGACAACAACCTTTAAAGCTATACGTAGTTACTTTGATCAAAAAACCAATGACCTATAAAAATATTTTTATGCTTTCCCTTCAGAATCTTTGTTTCATGCCCTACCTTTCAGCAAACTTGCATTTGTATAATATTACCTTTGCTTTTTTTATGTTTGTGCAAAGGACTGCATTTTTGTAAAATTGTTTAGAGCGTATTTAGTTGTACTCCTGCATGTTTTAGAACTGTATGTTTATTCTTCAATATGTATTGTTGAACCGTGTCGACATGACTGCTGCCATCACCAATGAGGGGGCCTGCGGCTTCGTCAAGATGTCTAGACGACAGCTTTTATCGCCCGTCCCTTCGTATCATGTACTTGATGCGAAAATAAATGTCATTGTCATTTATAGGTTGTGTGTCACAAAGTGTAAGGGTCGTCGGAGTGCGAGGGAGAATATGGTATGCCCAGGAGGCACCAGATAAGACGCACAGCCAGGTGGTGAACCTGTGGGGGAGGAGGCGACCATTGTTGTGATGCATTGTACAGCTGGTGACTGGAAACTGGATTGACAGGTGTTTGGCGGCCCCAGGGGAAGGAGTAATACAGACAGCCTGTCCAGGAATGTCGGTAGTCACCAGCTGGTTTGGCGCCCTCACCCCTCCCCCGCAGCGTGGTGGGCAGCAAGCGTACACACTGTATTGTCATTGGTTAGAGCGGCGTGGGGGTGTAAATCGCCGTTTGTGATTGGCTGTGAAGTGTTCAGGGGAGGAGCAACCGGTGTATATAAGGTGGCCCTTTTGCCTGGCAAAGGGGTCGGAAGCACTGCCTGTAAAGTGTATATACTGTTCTCGTATATAAAGTCACGTTGTGTTTGTATGAAGGCTGGTCTCCATCCTTTAGGTATAGGCGATGCGCAAAGCGCCGACTACGCCATCTGCCGCCACGGCTCGGAAGCGTTGGTGGGTCCGGGCGAGCAGTATTCCCGCGAGCGTGTACGCGAGTGCACGGATGATGTGTTTTCATCGTGATTTAACGAGTCTGTCGGGATTCAGAGATGTCGAAAAATAACTGCTGCGTTGTCGGCTGCTCAAACACACACAAAGAATCACCAGGAACGCACTTCTACAGGTTTCCCGTGCTATTTCATGAGCGAGAGCGACGGCGGCGGTGGATTGCGGCTGTATGACGCAGGTCAGCAATCGCGCTTTGTTTACGGCAGTGTTAGAACGATTACCGTGTTTTTATTTATTTCTCCATTTATGCCGCTACGTCTTCAGTGAATGCTACTACGTTTACACTTGGTCGCCTCGCCCGCATTGTAGACGCTACAATGCACATGAGCTTGTTATTACTGATAAGACGCGGTGCCTAGGCTCTCTTGAAAAACGAAAGGCGCGAAGCGCACTGCCAGAGAATGTGGGGCAGGTGACGGCTCCTCTACAAGAGCGCCGTGGAATCACACGTGTGCTGCACGAAATCGGCTGTATTCTACCTATTGATGGCACTGGAATGCGATCACCGGTGCAGAATGTTCGCTGTGCGCTCGCCTCAACTACATGCATATTGGCTGTAAAACATATGGCACCTGTGCGCATTGAAGGCTTTGATGATGAAGTAGAATCTAACGCCATTTTGAGGTAATAGCTTGCAAAAAACCTAGCAAATACGTAGCCAATCTGCTATGACAAGCAAGCCCCGCCACGGTGGTCTAGCGGCTAAGGTACTCGGCTGCTGATCCGAGGGTCGCGGGATCGAATCCCGGCCGCGGCGGCTGCATTTCGATGGAGGCGAAATGTTGAGGCCCGTGTGCTGTGCGATATCAGTGCACGTTAAAGAACCCCAGGTGGTCGAAATTTCCGGAGACCTCCACTACGGCGTCTCTCATAATCAGAACTGGTTTTGGGACGTAAAACCCCACAAAAACAAAAAAAAACAAAAAAGCTATGACAAGCAAGGTGACCACCAGCTCCGCAGTGACTGTCTCGCGCCACTAGCGCAAGCTGTCGAGATATATTTCACAAGTTTATTGTGCTGGTTTCAAAGTTTTACCAACGCTGACCCTTCGCGTGGCCGCACCCGTGAAAACCATGCGCCGGTGCGACAGCGATCCCTCAAAATCTACTATATAAACACATGGCACGTAAACGAAGCTACTGTGTCGAGAAAAAACGTTGGTTAATGCGTCAACGCATGCAGGCATTAGTGATCGGGACATTATAAAGAAAGCGGTGCGATGAGCTCCACTTCGTATGGAAGCTTGTTGACGCTTAATGTTGACGCTTTGTTGGGCGCGTTGGTTCAGTAAGGGATACATTTGAGCGCAAAAAAAGGACGAAAAACAAGGAAAAGAAGACGACTAAACGAGCGCTCACTACCAACTGGTCTTATTCAGAAAAAAAAAAACATGAGAATATAAAGCTCAGTCCTTTTTTGCGCTCAAATCTATCCCTTGTTGACGCTTGTCTGTGGCAAACACTTGGCGCGTATGGTGACATTGTCGTCCCACACAGCTGTGACATCGGACACATGTCCACTATTATAAAGTGCGGCTCCTTTCCGCACACTATCGCCGTAAATGTAATTATCTGGGACGCGTACAAGCGGCAAATCGCACGCGCGCACCTCCGTGATGCTTGCAGTGAAATGAGGCGTCTGCTACGCGACCCACCAGCGGTTCCAACGGCCGCCGCTACGCGGCTTTCAGTGGCGCCCCTATAGGCGCTGCGCATGGCGTATAGACAACGCAACGGCGGACAGGTAGTAGGAAGGCTTCCACCCTTCCTTCTTCACAGCAGCGACGCTAGCTGGAGGAGCTCGGCTCCAAAACGAAGAAGAGAAGCAGGAAGGAGGAGAAGGGGGGAACTGAGGACAAGTTCACCACGACAAGGTCACCTTATACAGCCTCCTTGCCTTGTAAATTTACTGAAAGCTAAACATAGAAAACTAGGGGAGGCCGCTAAATGAACGAGCAGATGATGAGCGCGAACTATCAAGTGAAGCACGAAACGAACGCACAGATGTACACCGAACGAGCGCGAATAAGCTGTCACAAGGAATACTCTCCGTTTCAACAGCGCTCCTGTTGCAAAGGCGGCCGAAGCAGTGAAGGAAACTAGCGTGCTTGAAGTGTCGAGCGCTTGATAGTTCGCGCGCATCTTCTGTTTGTTCGTTTAGCGGCGTTCCTTGAGCTCGAGTGACTTTCGGACGCTCCCGTAAAATCAGCGCGGACATCACGGTGAAAGCTCGAAACATTCCCCCTCCTCTGACCACGAGACAACCGCGCGAGCAGACAGAGGAAGGGCAAAGCCCTGCGAAAATATTAGAAGAAGCGAGCGAGCTGGCCGACGACTTTTAAATGCGTCGGTTGCGCTCCTCGCGCCATCCCGCTGGTAATGAAGAAACGCTTATAAGCGCCTGCCGTCTCTGAGGCCGGCCAGCGGTAAAGGGTGTGTATATAAAGCTCGCCGTTAACTCCCTGAAGGATCTGCTCTTTTTGGCGTAGTGGTTAGCGCCAGGCGCTGCGGAGCGAGAGGTTCCTGGTTCCATTCCGCGCTTCGGGAGCATTTATCCGAATCAATTTTCTTTGGGACTTTTATATATGTATACATACTTATACATATACGGTTCATGACGGCGGCGACGGGGACGGCAAAAACCAGCCGAGATTGCCCATATAATTGCTATCGCAATAGAACGGCTGCTAGTGAGTAAATTATTTTGGTGTGCGCAACGTCCCGTCGTGTGTGCATATCAGTAAGGACATGAAAATAGCGATCGCGGCCGCGTAGCGGCGCAGCAGCTGCTTCTTATCGTGAAGAAAAAAAAATTTCGCCATGGGTGTAGCCGCGTAGGAAGTGTCCGCGTATTCTTCTTCGAAGTCGTCGTGTTCGCAAAGCATGATCCCCATATTCAGCTCAAGTTCTCAACGAATGGCTGGTGTATCTTGCTCGCAAGTGCCTACTAGAGTGCCTCCGAACCGGACGACGCCGGCATCTAACCGGAAGCCCACATTTACGGATCTGCAAATGATGTATGAGTGCCTGTGTGCCTGTGCAGGGAATACGTAGTCACAGAACTCGGCAACACGCATCTAACCGAAAGCTCACATCTTAAAAGCCGCGAACAGTAATGTCTCTGTGTACGTGTGTGTGTGCGTGTGTGTTACATGATATGGAATAGTTTGTTTTTTGAACATTGATAGCATGAATCGTTTGTCGTGGAATCTGTGGTGTGCATGTGTAACAACTTGCATCACCAAATTATAAGAACCTGCGGTCACCTGTGTTGAAGCCTGCATGTTGCGTTACTGCACTGTGAAGACACAGATGTCGTTTACTTTCGTAATGATAGTAGATTACTGAAAGTCGGTCCAAAGAACCAAAATACGTTGCAGTGCCCCATGCCGTGCACGACATGTATTTTTGGTGTATAGTATTAAAACACGTTAGCAACGCAGTAAAGCGCCTTTTCTGCTAGAACAGAATTATTTGCAGAACCAAAAAAACAGCCAATAAAGGGCTCAAAGGTAAGTGTGATCGAAGTACTATTTCCAAACAGACTATATATTTGGAGATACCATGCTCGGTTCTCCTGCCATAAAACGATTTTGTGTCAACGAGCAGAACTATTAAAGGGGCGCACTGTGTTTCTGATACATGCATTCATTGCCTTATGGTTCAGAAACTACTCTCCGTCTAGTTGTTCCATGTCACGCGTCCCTCGTAGTTGAGAATGTTTTCTTGCGGTGGCATTTCTTCAATCAAATGCGCTTGTTTAATTGAGAAGCATTTGTGTGAGGGTCACCGCAAGAGAGGAAGATGCTGTACTGGCCTCAAGGTACGAAGCATTTCTTCAAAAGGCGAAACATTGCTTGTTCGGGTCGCTCAATGAAATCACGCTGTAGGGCACGGTGCCGACACACCCTCTGTTGTGCGAGTCGGCTTGTCCAGAGAGAGACACGCACGCTTCACGCTCTCTGGAAAAGCTTGCCGTTAAACCTGTCAAGGCTAGCTGGTGGCGATACATCGTAATTGACGTGCTTCATGTGCGACCTTGGTGGCTGTAAATTATTTTTTATATGAACGAAAAAGGTGGTACCTACACATCAATTACGTAATATCCTGCACTGTATGTTTTCTGGAATGCAAAGTTTATAATTATTGGATAACTCTAGCTCGGTTGGTTAGGTCATTACCAAAACTATTGCTACGGTATCGTTCCTTGTCTTTTCACCACACATACGCCGGTGTTTGCTTATTGGTCAAGGCATTGGACTCATGGCAAAATAAGGCGAGAGGATGCGCCATCTCATTTTCACCATTGTGGCGGCAAGCAGCGATCATATTTCTGTCATTACCCACCCAAGTCTCTGTCTTCGCACGCTCTCCGCACTTCACGAGAGGTGCAGTGGACCATGTCTTTTCTTTTCTCTTTTTTTTTTGAGAATAGGAGAAAGGTAGCTGACACAATCCGCAAATATTGACAGCGTGGCATTTAGTAACAAAACAGGCCGCTTGGGTTTGTCAAGAGAGACTCCGACACCAAGACCACCTTTATTTCATCTCCATTTAACTGCTTGAGAAATGCTTCTAGCAAACGTAGTCATGGGGTATGAGTTCTCGACCTTTCCTTGGTATTGCACAAGCCCACACCTCGAATTTCATCGGGCCACTGGGAACGTCAAAAGTAATCAGCTTCACTTTGCCAGATGTGCCTCTGTTGTAGTTTGGCACGACACATTTCTGTCCCATCCTACAACGGCACTGATGGAAATCCTAGAGACTGCAAGCCTTTGTTGCAACACGAAAAGTGCACTTAATGTCTCAGAACCCGCCCCCGCCGTGTATGTTGCGAAACCCTTGAGAGTTCTGAAGTCAGCAGATCCCAAAAATATGTGCACCAGCTTGCACACCTTTTCTTCCTAAGGCCACTTACCCGTGCGTGTTCGCAACAACTTCGTGAGTGACTTACAGCAGCAGGTGTCGTCTGCACTGGAGTCACTACACGAAACTCAATGTAAGTGCTGTATGGAACATAATTACATAATGAGGTCAGTATTTAATACGAACTACAGCCAAAATGCCCACCGACTAATTGATGCTACAGGCAGAAAACGGAAAGCTTGCAATGTATGAGACGATATCGCAATTTTCATGCATTGCACCCATAGTAAACGATGGCCACTTGCCGGAAGTTTTTTCTGTCGTGATGCAGAGAAAACTCAATGTCTTCCCTGCCAAACCGTTTCATGAACCGGGCCTGGCCCGCGCTCCCACGTCCTAGCAGATTCCTCTCCTCAAATACTGCCTTCTCCGTGCCTTGACGACATACGATGTCTCCGCCTACATTGTGACTTTGCTCGTATAATGCCAGAATTTCTCATCCTCTGCAACCAAGCTGCTCTGTGCGACTGGCAAGTGCTGAAGTTGTTCCTACGCATCTTGCACACTTCGGCCACCTTGTCTAAGGAACACACCTTTGCGAGCTTGTTAGAAGCACAAAAACAACACTCACATTGAATTTTGATGCTTCTTTTTTCAGGTTGCATGACAACCTTTGTGGGTAAGCAATAGCCTGCACTCGATCGATGTCTTTCCCCTTTCTTTGTCCTGTCAAAGGTTTTACTGCCTGAAGTTACTACACGCAGATAAAATCACGAATGGTGGGTACCATGAACCTGATTGGCGTGGATTATCAGAAGAATAACTCGCCTGCACGATGTCAATGGAATTTCTCTATTGAGTGACTGGGCAATTCATGGCAGCATTGTAAGGAAACTCCCAGGCCCTCGCAAAGAGCACTGCACAGTGACAGCGTGAACATTGATGCGTGTGTTCTCATTCTCTTTCGCTCTTCCATTCCTGCTTATCCTCCCCCATCTTGTTCATCATCTTATGTGGACGTCTTTTTGAACCTTTCCTTGTCATTTTTCGTCTACATCTTTTTCTCTCTTTTTATTGATTGTTGGTTAGGAGCCGGCCACGCCGCTGCAGCAGGAAACGTGACAGTCGGACCATGCCAACAGAAAACAAAGCGCTCGTTTTATTCACACTCGTGAAGATATATAGGAAACTAAAGGGGAGAGGGAAGGGGGATAAAGATTGCGCACATGCGCACTTTAGAGCTTGGGCCGCGTCGTTCAATGGGTTACCGCATTTCTTCCCCCTTAGTAGCCAAAACGCACAACCGGTTTCTTGGTTCGTGTGGATCGACGTAGTATGTGTGGTTGCGATTCTAGGGTACTCCGGGAGGCAGCCAGCGCCGTTGTTTCTAGTCGTACCGGCACTGGGAAGCCCGGTATAGATGGCCTCGACACGTCTGCGGCTGCTGGCGTTTCATCTGTGCTCCGCTTATGCACTTGATCCACGTGGCGGCGGACAAGCCCATCCTCAGTCTTTACCTCCAGAAGGCGAGTGCCACGCGTAGCCTCTACTGTGCCTGGGGACCACTTGTCGCCGGCGCCGTAATTTCGCACTCGTACACGTAGTCTCCCGGTACGAAATTCCAGCCTGGGTCACTCGTAGCTTTGACAGGATAGACTCTGGAAGGAAAAGACATCTCCATTCTTGTGCGTGGACGGTACCCTAATAGCCTCTCCGAGGGAGAAGGACTCTCCTGGTGTGGTGCGTTCCGATAATTCGCACAATACACGTGCCAGTGATGGGAGGAGGCAAGTGCCTCCTATCTTCTTTAAGAGAGAATGACGAGAGAATGAACATTTTTATTTCGTAATAAATAGTGAGTATGCGGGAGGGAACCCTAGTCCGGGATCCCTAAGACGATCTCGGCGACCACACGTGCCCGTTGAACTAGGGCCCGGCGGACCTTGGGAGGCCCGTCGCAGAGGGCATCTTCCCACAGCTCTTTGGTGCGGAGGGGACGCAGGATAGCGGAGAGGGGTGGGAATAATGTGGAGACGCATTCCACCGTGACATGGAATGTCGTTGGGGAGCAGCCACAGCGCGGGCAAGAGTCTGCGTAACGTTCCGGGTAAAATTTATGCAATGAGCGCAGGTTGGGGAAGGTGTGCGTTTGAAGTTGACGGAGTGCCACCTCTTCCTCTCTCGAGAACGATGGCGGCGGCGGGCACATGTTGAGTCTAGCTGGGTGTAATATTTGAATATGTCGCGGTATGTGAGTGGAGGGCCCATCTGGTCTGGACTCCCGTCCATGCCATGCCGGGCAGCTCGGTGGATAATTTCTCGAGCGACCGCGTGAGCGCGGTCGTTACCCGACAATGAGGCATGGCCAGGAGTCCAGACCAAGTGGACACGGTGTGGGTCGGATGTGTCTCTGTTTGTGTTTGGCGATTCGCGTAGAATGCGTTGAGCCGCCTTGGAGAATCCGCGTCCCATCATAAAGGCGCGACTCGCTTGCTTGAAGTCAGTTAATATGTAAACTTCTCCGGGAATTTGAAGAGCGTGTCGCACAGCAAGTGCGACACCGAGGACCTCGCCGTCTGTTGGTGTGGGACCCCTCAAAGAGGCAGCCGTAAGCAAGGTGTCAGTACCGTCCAACACCACTGCGGAGTACTCGTGTCGGCACCGTGCGGCATCAGTGTATAAGGTACTGGTCTCGGGGATGTCAGCGAGCATACGCACCAAGTATGCAACACGGACGCGCCTGCGTCCTGCGTCATGCTCAGTCTTTAAGCCGTCTTTGATAGTGCGCACTTCTCGCTCTGCTAGTCCATTACTCTGGGGGTGATAGGGAGGTGTTCGAATATGCGCAATTCCATTGCGCTCCACGAACTGGCTCGAACTCTCGTGCAGTGAATAGCATCCCGTTGTCGGGAACCACCGTGCGCGGTATACCAAAATGGCTAAATAGCGTCCTGAGGGCCTCGACTGTGTTATGCGAATTTGCCTGCTACAGGGGAAGCGCCTCAATCCACTTTGTGTGCGCGTCGACGACGATGAGTAACATTTTCCCTTTTATTGGTCCCACATAGCTCACATGTAAACGCGACCACCTTTCGTGCTTCTCGGGCCAATTTACTGGTTCTTTTGCCTGAGGCATCGGCAACGCTTGCACACAGTTTTGGAATGTCGCCGCAACGCGCTCGATATCTTGCTCTACGCCCGGCCACCAAAATAACGATCTGGCCTTCGCCTCCATGGTGGAAACTCCTTGGTGGGCTTCATGCAGTAGCCTCAGCAACTTTCCGCGCGCTGCTGTCGGCACTACCAAGCGATCGCCCCTGTAAAGAAGTTCTTCACTAACAGACAGCTCATGCCGCTTTTTGTAAAAATCGGCGATTTCTTTGGTTTCCATGTCGAGTTTTTTCGGCCAACCTTCCCGGATGTACTTGCGTACCTGGAAAACTACCTCATCCGCGACGGCGAGTGCCTGGAATTCCTTCCATGGCAGGGCCGGCTGATCGCACTGGTCCAGGGTCAGAACAACTTGAGCTTCTTCCTCCGGGTCGACTTCCTGTAACGTTTGGGGTAGACGGCTCGGAGCATCAGCATTGCACATGAGTTTACCCGGTCGATCTGGCAACCGATAACGGTAGGCACCAAGTATGATGGCCCAAAGCTGAATGCGCGCAGCTGCCATAGGCGGCGTCTGACGATCCGCTCTTAGGAGACCCAACAATGGTTGATGATCGGTTAGAAGCGTGAACTGTCTGCCCAGCAGATAATTATTTCTGCGGCAGTAAGCGTCCTGGATCGAAATCCAGGGGGCTGATACTGTCCTTCAATTCGGTGGAATAGTGCAGCTCCCACCCGTAGGGTGATGCGTCGCACTCCAGAAATAGCTCTCGTGCGTGATCGAAGTGAGTTAGCACAGGCGCGGAACACAAAACGGCTTTTGCTTTTCGAAAGGCATCGTTTTCGCGCTCATCCCAAGACCATTTTGATTTCTTTTCCAGAAGAAGGTATAGGGGACTCAGGAGCGTGGACAGATTAGGCAAGAATTTATTGTAGAAAGTTAGCATGCCCAAAAAAGACCGCAACTCCGTGACATTGCGATGAGTCGGTGCCAGCTTAATTGCTTCGATGTTCTTCTCTGACGGGTGCAACCCTGCCGCGTCAATTCTGTGTCCTAGATACGTAACTGACTCCTCACCTATTCGGCACTTGTCCGAGCGGGGCTTCACACCGTATTCCCTGAACCGCTGCAAGACTGCTTGAAGGTTCGTAGTTGGCTTATCGTTCGCATTGGCTATCAGGACGTCGTCTAAGTACGCTTGAACCCCTGGGTGGCCTTGCAGCACGTGCTCAATTGTTCTCTGAAAAATCGCAGTGGCCGAGGCTATCCCAAACGGTAGCCTATTATAACAAAAAAGGCCCTTGTGAGTGTTTATAACCGCTAACTTGCGCGAATTTTCGTCTAGAAGAATTTGGTTGCAGGCATCACGTAGATCCAAGATGCTGAACTCCACGAAGTGTAGCGAAGCCCTCCATGAAGCGTAGCGAAAATGTCGTCCACTACGGGTAGAGGATGACTTTCCATTTCACATACTGGGTATAGAGTAACTTTGAAATCGCCACAGATGCGGACTGTTCCGTCGCGTTTCAGCATGGGCACCACCGGGGTTGCCCATTCTGAATAGGAAACGGGCGTAATAATGCCATCGGCCACGA
>JABSTT010000134.1:0-40001 GCA_013339685.2 Hyalomma asiaticum
GTCGATCTAGCTTGGCGGACACTTTGTCTAGCAAAGAAAATGTAATTTTTCTTGCCTTACAGAACCTTGGGGCTGCTTCGTCCTTTATATGAAGCTGTGATGGTGGTCCCCTGATGGCTCCCAGGCCCTCCGCAAAAAGGTCTGCGTACTGTTGCAACACGGGTGCCGTTGCCAGACTCTCCAGCTTCCCGTCCGATGAGAGTGACGCAATGTGAAAAAGCGGTGCCCCTTGCGTCTCGAGCATCTGTACCAGGTCACGGCCGCAAAGGCTAGGACCTCCGCTGTCTAACACAACGAGATCGCAGTCAACTGTCGCAGACTTGGAAGCTTGAATTTTGACAACGCCCCGCACTGGTATCTTCCCAAGATAGCATGACAGAGTTCATGCAGCTTTACAAAGCGGTGGCCACTTATGACGATGGGCTTCGTATATCGCTTTAGGCACTACGCAGACAGGCGAACCTGTGTCGATTACCATATTCAGTGCGACACAGTTCCATGTAACCTGTTTGTGTAGGGGCGGAACCAGGCTTCCATTACTCTTCACTGGCCATATTTGTAGTGCGTTACAATCGTTAACTTCACTTTCCGCTGAACACTGTTATCGTGAAGGTTCTGTTGGTGGTGGCTGTCTGTGTGTATACTCGCGCCAAGTGACCTTGTCGCCCGCATTTGTAGCACCTGCGCCGTCGTAATGAGCATTCCCTGGCTTGATGTCCCTGTTTGCCACAGCAGCTGCAGTACTGCGATAAGCTGCTCCATTCGCTCCTGCTGATTTCGGGTTGCCTGCTATGCTTCACGTTGAACACCCCAACGGTGTCACCTTGCCCGGTCATCTGTTGCGACCCTAGCTTCGCGCTTTCGGCTGTTAGAGCTAGTGCTTCCGCTTCTGCCAGCGTCAAGTCCTTTTTGGCTAATAGTTGCTTCTGCAGGTTTTTCGAGCGCACTCCACAAGCGATGCGGTCCCTCAGCGTTCGCTCCAACATCGAAGAGAAGTTGCAGTTATGAGCTAGCTTGCGAATCTCAACGATAAACGCCTGCACGGACTCCCCTTCTTGTTGGTTTCTGCGAAAGAACTTGAAGCTTTCTGATATCTCGTTAGGGGACGGATCATAGTGCCCGCTCAAGGTTGAAACAGCTTCTTCATAGCTCAGCGAGCTTGGTTTTTGCGGTGCGATTCTGCCGCAAAGTATTTCAACGGTCCTCGATCCTAACGCTGCCACTAACAAGGCCCTTTTCTTCGCGTCGTCCGTCACTTCGTTTGCTTCGAAGTAGCTGTCAATCTTAACGAGATACGCTTGCCACTTATCTGTCTCTTCTACAAAATCCGGAAGCTTGAGGGCCATTGATGCGGGCGGGCTGATGGGTGTCTTCGTCTCGGTCTCGCCGCTGGCGGCCGGCTTACGCGTATCGGTGGGTATTCTCGTCGCCACGCTAGGAGGCGGCTACGCCGCTCCAGCAGTAAACGTGACAGTCGGACCATGCCAACAGAAAACAAAGCGCTGGTTTTATTTACACTCGTGAATATACATAGGAAAATAAAGGGGAAAGGGAAGGGGGATAAAGATTGCGCACATGCGCACTTGAGAGCTTGGGCCGCTTCGTTCAATGGGTTACCGCATTGATATTAGGAGATTTTGGCGCGAAAACAGGCGGCGGGTCATAAAATGAGCAAATCACAAAATGCTCAATACATGAAAATGCCAAATGCGCTAGTAACGTCCTACAATGCCACTTTCTTCCAAAAAAATTTTAGTGCTTTCAATGCGTATTTTTGCAAGGCCCTCGACGGCTATGGACCCAGAAGTTTTCTTAAATTGAATGGCCGATGGTTCAGTGGTCATCAGAGCTGCTTTTATTCGATGTCTTGGTTCGTCGTGATTCGAGCAATCTAGGAGGGTTATATATTCGTCTTTAAACCAACCAGAGTCACATTCGGGAGTTCTGGCACAGCCAATTTTGTGTTGAAAATGCTTTGTGTAGGCAATACCTAACCTTGACCGATGAATGAGGGTTTCTGTTGGAGATAACCAGTCGGGCCAAACGACGCCCCTCGGCGCATGCGCCATTGTCTCTCTTTCTTTCTTTCTCTCCCCTTGCTCTCCTATATATATTTCCGAGCTGGAAATAAAGTTGTGGGTTGTTACCCTGCCACCTCGACTGGTTGTCATGTCAGCGCTGCCGGCCTATGGCCGGTAGTACGTAACAGTGGCGACGAAGATTCTACTGCAGCAAGAAAGCCAGCATACGCCATACGCGACAGCCTGCAGAACGAACCTACCAGCCATGGCACACCAGCTACCGGAATTCGAAGACGCAAAAGATAAGTGGCAGGCGTACTTGGTAAAGGTGGAGGCTTACTTTGAAGCGAACGACGTAAAGGACGATACTAAGAAAAGAGCCCTGCTAGTAGCTGCGCTTGGAACAAAGACAATTGAAATCTTGAACGGAATAGTAGCGCCGCGGAAACCTAACGCTCTGACCTACGCAGAAGTTGTGCAGACGTTAAACAGCTTCTATAACCCAGTGCCGAATGAAATTTCTGAAAGCTTCAAATTCTTTCACCGCTGCCAACAAGAAGGAGAGTCGGTACATGAATTTATCGTGGCAATTCGACAGGTGGCCCAGAATTGCAATTTTTCGACGATGCTGGACAGAATGATAAGGGACCGTATTGTGTGCGGAGTCAGGTCCAAGAATTTGCAAAAACAACTGCTAGCAAAGCAAGAGCTTAATCTTCAAGAAGCGGAGGCTCTTGCCCTTGCCGCAGAAAGCGCCGAACGCGATTCTCAAGGTATTGCTTCGGATAAAGAGCAAGCGAGTTTGTTCAAGTTGAGGGATCAATACGAGTCGCGCGCGAAGTCGCCGGGCGTACAACAATGCAAATGTTGTGGGAAGCATGGTCACAGAACCAACGCTTGTCGACTAATCAAGCGCAGATGCTTCAAGTGTACACGGCAAGGGCACTTAGCCAGAATGTGCGCGGTGAACGAAAAAACAACCAGAATGCTAGCAGTGACAGCACAGGCGACGGACAATGAAGACAGTGATAACAGCGCCTCGCAAATTTGGTCTTTGACCACTAAGCGCTCACTCGTACCTCCTATCAGAAAGGTATTCGCGTGGAATGGCACTGAAGTAACGATGGACATCGATACGGGTTCTCCTGTTTGCGTCATTCCTAAAAGCATCTACGAGACGTACTGTAATCAATGGCCGCACCTACAGAAGTCAGAACTACAGCTTTCATGTTATCTGGGAAAACTTCCGCTTCTTGGCACATTAACGATGCCGGTTTCCTACGAAGGTACAACAGTGCAGTGCAGTTTGACGGTTTTAGGCTGCGAGGGCCCCAGTCTTTGCGGTCGGGATCTGCTGAAAAAATTGACAGATGAACGCATCCAAGTTCTCAGCGTGTATTCGCAGCCTTCAAATTCAAGCCAAGCCCAGGAGGCCGTTCCAAAGCTGCTCCAGCAAAACGCTGACCTTTTCACGGGGGACACTGGTCTCATCAAAGGTCCGCCAGCCCGACTGCACATCAAGACCGGATCAAGCCCCAAGTTCAAGGCCAGAAAAATTCCTTTTGCACTCCGCGATAAAGTGTCAAAGGAGCTTGACAGATTAGTCTCCGCTGGCATAATTTCTCCAGTCCCTCATTCGGAATGGGCGACGCCCATTGTGCCAGTTTTAAAGAAGGACGGAACGGTGCGCATATGCGGGGACTTCAAGGTGACCTTAAACCCAGTGTGTGAGGTTGAGCAGTACCCATTGCCTGTCATAGACGACCTTTTTGCAAATTTGTGCGGAGGGAAGAAATTCAGTATATTAGACCTTCGTGACGCATACAACCAGGTCGAGCTAGATGAAGACTCGCGGAAATTAGCAGTGATAAACACACCGAAGGGGCTGTTCTGTTACAACAGATTACCGTTTGGTATCGCGTCAGCTCCTGCGATATTCCAACGCAAGATTGAATCGGTGCTGCAGGGGCTAAAAGGAACTCAGGCATATCTGGATGATGTGCTGATATCCGAGAGCAAAAACAACGAGAATGTTAATCTGCAAGCAGTGTTACAGCGATTCCGCGAGAACGGCATCAAGCTTCGTGCGGACAAGTGCAGGTTTTGTGAATCATCAGTGACGTATCTTGGACATCGTATTGATGCCGAGGGACTACATCCTCTTGAAAGAACGTCGACGCAATCAGACTAGCCCCGTTGCCACGAAATGTTGCCGAGCTGCGATCCTTTTAGGAATGGTCACTTTTTACAATAAGTTTCTGCCAAATCTGTCCACTGTGCTTGCACCTTTGTATAAGCTTCTTGAAAAAGGCGCAAAATGGGTTTGGCACGCAAATGAAAACGCGGCCTTCCAGAAGGCAAAGAGCGTTTTGTGTTCAGCCCCAGTGCTAACGTACTTTGATCCTCAGAAGGAATTGCTGTTGGAATGCGACGCTTCCCCTTACGGTGTCGGTGCAACCCTTTTTCACCGCATAAACGGTGAAGACAGGCCAATTGGGTTCCGCTCACGAACACTCACCTCCGCTGAAAGGAAGTACTCCCAAATCGAGCGGGAAGCTTTAGCCCTAGTGTTTGGCGTGACACGGTTCCACGATTACCTTTTGGGACGGGAGTTCACACTCGTAACGGATCACCGTCCATTGTTGGGGCTACTGAGATCGGACCGTCAAACCTCTGTCATGGCTGCCGCCCGCATTCAGCGATGGGCGCTTGTGCTTGGGGCGTACAAATACAGGCTTATTTGTAAACCTGGCAAACAGATGTTAATCTCGGATGCTCTAAGCCGTTTACCCCAACCATTGCAGGAGCCGGAAGCAGAAACAGAAGACCTCACGGAAATGGTGCTTGTCATTGACCAGCTGGACGAACCAACGGTTTCGCACAAAGAACTTCAAGCACTCACTGAAACGGATGACCTTTTACAAGAAGTACGCAGGTACGTGACTGAAGGATGGCCCTCTGTCGTGGATGGCAGAAAAGAAATGGCAGAATACCGAAAAAGGCGACATGAGTTGTCTGTCGAGAAGGGCATGTTATTCTGGGGCCATCGTGTGGTGGTACCAAGAGCAGCACGTGAGAAACTATTGAAATTGTTGCATGAGTCTCACCAGGGAGCGTCCACAATGAAGACAAGAGCAAGGGCGAAGTTTTGGTGGCCCGGTCTGGATCAAGACATTCAGAGGGCCGCTTCAGAATGCAGAAATTGTGTGCAAGCTTTGCCTATGCCCCCGGAACGAAACCGAGTCAGTTGGCCAATTTCGCGGGAGAGGTGGTCGCGGTTGCACGCAGATTACGCAGGACCTATGGCAAACAAGATGGTGTTGGTGATCGTGGATGCACACAGCAATTGGATAGAAGCCATTCCTGTATCCCGAGCGACAGCTAATGCAACGGTGGATGCTATGCACACCTTGTTCAGCCAGTTTGGATTACCGCGCACCATAGTTACCGACAACGGCACACCTTTCACCGGGGCAGAATTTGCTCGGTTTGTGCAGAAAAATGGAATCGAGCACGTTCGTACCCCGCCTTACCACCCTCAAAGCAATGGGCTCGCAGAACGCGCCGTGCGAACTCTTAAGGATGGGTTGAAGAGAATGCCCGGAGTAGAACTGTCCACGGCTCTGGCAAGAATTCTTTGCAATTACAGGAATTCGCCTCAGGCTTCGGGGTTTTCGCCGTCTGAACTACTTTTGGGCTACCGTTTGCGTACTAGGCTGGACATTTGCTTTCCTACCAGGAACCACGAATTGCCGAAGAATCCCGGTACTGAGTCCGCCAGTTGGTACTTCGCCCCTGGAGATGCCGTCTATGTGCGCAACTACGGTGCAGGAGACAAGTGGACGCCAGGCAAAGTGAAATCGACGAGTGGAGCACGTCTCGTCACTGTAACTACGGAGGACGGCGTCGTTCGACGTCATGTCGACCAGATACGAAAGCGTTCATCCGACACAGATGCAAGAAGAGAAATATCGACTCCAGAAGAACCATCTCCCGAGGCACCACCTCGAACAAGCAAGGATGCCCTGAAATGCGAAACTGATGACCTTCCCGAAAGCGCTGTTCCGAGCTACGTCGAGCTACGTCGGTCCACAAGAACCAAAAAGCCCGTAGAACGCTACGGCTACTAGGGCGAAGGAGTGTTGCAGATAACCAGTCGGGCCAAACGACGCCCCTCGGCGCATGCGCCATTGTCTCTCTTTCTTTCTTTCTCTCCCCTTGCTCTCCTATATATATTTCCGAGCTGGAAATAAAGTTGTGGGTTGTTACCCTGCCACCTCGACTGGTTGTCATGTCAGCGCTGCCGGCCTATGGCCGGTAGTACGTAACAGTTTCCATACTTCTCTTTAAAGATAATGATATTCTGAGTTCAGTACATCGATCAATATGATACAAGTGACAACTTTTCAAATTTTGATCACACCGAGTACTTCTGCTCATTATGAAAGATGCGGTCTTTATAACGAAACGAAATTCATTTTTTGACAGTGGGAGGGAAACCATGGCATCTTTGTGATGTGCTTGTCGTGCTGGGTCATCGGCTGCTGTGTTACCGGTAAAGTTGCAGTGGCCTGGTATCCACTGAAATACTATTTGTTGTTGCGCTTGGTTTGCTTTTGAGAGTTCTATATGTATCTCATATATTATAATCTCGCTGATCGTGTCTGCTTTGTGCTGCACAGGGATGTTAGGGCTGCCTGTGGATCACTAAATATTACCCATCTTCGCGAATCTCTCACTGATGTTACAAATTTGATGGCACACAGGATGGCAAATAGTTCAGCCCTTGTTGTGTAGCACGACACAGCTTATAGGTCTCCTGCTTTTACAGCGTAAGCTGTTATGAGATCACAACAACGGCGCCGTAGTTGTCCGCCGCCGCCGCCGCCGCCCGTGTCCGCCCGTGTCCGTAACCACTATCGCTCCTCGTGAAGAACAGGACAACTGCTGCCATCTATTGGCGCTGATTTCCTCCGCATAGCTTCGAAATGTCTTTTTACGAAGCGCGGCCTCGTGAAGCAGTTCTGTCGTGTCGTTCCATGCGTCACGCGACAGGCGACGTGCGCAGCCCCGACAGCAACCTGACTTGGCTCTTCGATATACCTGATGGTGCCTCCTCGCAAGATGCGGACCGCTGCTGAAGAAGTGAATCGCAGAGTTAAGGGGCGCCCACACTACCGGCAAGCTCGCCGTAACGGCGCGCCGGCCTCCGGAGGTTGGAGACGGCAGCTGAGCGAGCGCTGTCCACACTGCACACCGGCGCGTTTCACCGGCGTGGCAGTCACGTGACACGAACAGCCGGCGACGTTGTGCGCGCTTCGAGTCTCGCACAGTCGCTGCACGATCGTGTGGAGGCAACGTTTCACTAGCTTTGCGTTGTCTATGCGTCGACGCCGCGAACTTAGTCGGGGCTGCTTTTTTGTGTGACAAATTGTGAAGCTGTGACGCCTGATGACGGCACGAACATGGATATAGCGTAACGACGGTGGATGTAATCACCATGGTGTGCTGCCTCCTACTACATCGGCGTACTCTTTAGACACGACACCGAATGTTTGAAATGGAACCAAGCTGGATATATCGAAATATCGACGACCGTTCAAGTTTAGTTCTGCTGCTCGACTTGATTGATAAACAGCGCTGTGCGTGCAGTAAGTGGTGTTGTCAAGCGATGTGTTCTACACATGCAGGAAAGTGCTGATCGCAAAAACAAAACCACGTTCATCTGTGTGTTCGTGTCGTATTGAAGGTCTGTGTGAGCCATGATTGCGCACTGAAAGGTAAGTGCCACGCGAGCTAGTGCGCTGTCTCCTAGCATGCCGTCTCTTGTGGGCTAGAGCGACCAGTTTGCTTTCTTTTTGCCGGCACCACACCGGTGGCCGCTTCATATGGTGCGATCGTCTTCAAATCTAATTTTACGCCGCCGATCACTTGCTCTTCTGAATTTCGTAATAGCATGGTGACGTACAGCAAATACTGTTTCCAGCACCCCGAGCACAATATCACGGCACGGGCAATTCCAATGTTACAATGTGCATGTACTTGTAAACAAATTCTTGATCAACATTATTTATGTGTCTATCTATTTGTAATCTGGGTTTACTTTTTCCTAATAAAACGGGTACAGACGTCTCTGAAACACTCGTCGTGTGGAATTTTCTTTTGCGAAGTCGAGGATCGGGTACGAAGAAAAGAAAGAAAAAATGCGAACCGCTGCCAGGCTGACGACGCCGTCTCGGCGGCTCGCGAGTATGGTCATAGCAACCAATCCTCGGTCGCCGATTGGTCACATCGCCGCCGGCGGCCGGCACCGGCCACCGGCTGCCGGACAATTTGGGTCTCGGCACCAAATTCTCCGGCAAGCTCTCCGGCGAGGAATACTTACCGTTTTTGAGGACTATCGCCGTCGCCCGGCGAGTTCCGGACGGCAAACGGCGAACGGCAAGCTGCTTTGCCGGTAGTGTGGGCGCCCCTTTACGCGCGCGGCTGCAGCAGGGCAACGTCGCGCACAGCAGACCGCTGTGCAGAGAGAAGCCCAAACCGCAGAGTTATGGCGCAGAGGATACCCACCACCTGTACTTGCACTACTTTCCCCAAGCGTTTACAATGGCCTCTAGGAAGGTCGCTCCTTCAGCTTACACTGTCACTGTCCTGCGATTCCGCGCAGGCCTGGCTCTTTTTTGAATTGCGGAACAACAAATGCCGAACTAGATGAGGTTGCTATACAAGAGCCGTCCGTATCAACGTGTACGTATCCTGGATACCGGATATATATCTCATATAGCGCCACTGGTTGATCAGCCACAATACAAAGTTCTTCAATCATACCAGTTGCCAAACTGTGTTCCGAAATCTGGACAAGCCGACGGCCAAATTGGCGGAGGTTAACAGACTGTCGCCCCATCTGGGAGCCGTAACTGGAAACGCTACACTCACCGGATCTCGGAGGCGATGTTTATTGCATGAAAGTGGCGGCCACAAACGTTGGAGCACCGTAACTGCAGTTGCTAATGGCTCTCTTATCACGCGGCTAAAGAGGGGCAGAAGAAAGCAGCGAGAGATAGAGACGCCTTACATTGCAATTCGCCTGCACTCGGATCGTCGACTATGCACCATCCGCTTTTTCGCTTGCAGACGACACGCTCTGCATTAAAGGCCTTCTGCTGCTGTGTTGACACATCGATGCTGTAGTCATGTGAACTGAATACCACTGGTGCGCGCTTTGTGCTGAGTTCCCAATGACACATCGACATTCAGACGAAAAAAGGAATAATTATTCACCGAAAATAATCCGCTGTTCGAAAAGCTTTCTTGTTCTTTCACCAGCGGCCTCGGCAGCCGAACAGACGATTCCCTGCTTCTTTCGTGAGAGCACGGACAAAACACTTCGTGAACCTTAAGTGTTCGTGCAGAAGCGACGGCACAAGGTCAGTGAATTTTCTTGTTCTGGCGAAGACGCCAGGGACGGCAGAATCACGGCGAATTGACGGATTTTCTGTGTGCGCAATATCGTTTGCATAAGGCTCGCTTCATTGACGCGCCGGAGCTTTCTGCGCTCCATAACAGAAAACACACCAACATAGCATTTATTAGTTGGTTTCTGTGTCGACAGATGGCGCGACAATCTGTTAACCTCCGCAGTTTTGGCACTTGGCGTGTCCGGATTTTGATACATGGGGCCTATGGGGAGTTTGGTAACTGGTATGATTGAAGAACTCTGGCCACAATATACATGTCTTTTTTAAATGCGAAGCATCTCTTAGCGAACTTCCGCGACTTTGAGCGTATATATCTATCTATCTAGCCGCCTACGACATTGTGCTCTCATGGCCATTCCCTTAAACGTATGCATACGCAAATTGGTATGCCATCATGTGACTGCATGAAGAACATAAATTACCGGTCATAACATGAAAATCACCACATGCATGTCATTAGAGGAATGATGTACACGCCATGGTCTTGGTGCTCTCCTGGCGGTATCGTGAATGGGATGTATACGAAAATTGGTATGCCACAAGATGACTGCATGGCGAACATAAACGACCGGTCATAATATGAACATCGGGACATGCATGTCATGAGAGGCATTATTTACGTGCCACGGTCTTGGTGATCTCCTGGCCGTTTCGTTAATGGAATGAATACGAAAATTCGTATGCCACCACATGACTGCATGACGAACATAAATGCATGCATGATGAGGCATTATTTACGTGCCACGGTCTTGGTGATCTCCTGGCCGTTTCGTTAATGGAATGAATACGAAAATTCGTATGCCACCACATGACTGCATGACGAACATAAATGGAAGTCATAACAAGAAAATCATGACATGCATGCCACAAGCGGCATGATTTACATGCCACAGCCTTGATGCTTTCCTGGCCGCTTCGTTAATGGGATGTATACGAAAATTGGCATGCCACAACATGACTGCATGACGAACATAAATGACCTCTCATAGCATGAAAATCATGACACAGGCATGATTTACATGCCACGTTTTTGGTGCTCACGTGGCCGTTTCGTTAATGAGATGTATACGAAAATGGGTATGCCACAACATGAGTGCATGACGAACATAAATGGCAGGACGTAACATGAAAACGGTGACATGCATGTCATGAGCGGCATGATTTACATGCCACAGCCTTGGTACTCGCCTGGCCGTTTCGTTTGTGGGATGTATACGAAAATTGGTATGGCACCCCATGACTGCATGACGAACATAAATGACACGTCATAACACCAAAATCATGATATATCATGAGTGGCATGATTTACGTGCCACGGTCTTCGTGCTCTTGTGGCCGTTTCGTTGATTTGATATATACCAAAATTGTTATGGTGAGACAACAGTATCTGCCGACAATGTGTGACACGTCCTAAGAATGATCAAAATCGTGACACGCATGTCACGACCGGCGTGATCACGGCCGGCATGTCACGACCGGCACGACCGGCATGCCACGCGTTTTGTCAATGGGATGTATATCAAAACGGCAATGGCGCAACACGACTGCATGAAGAACGTAAATGACAGGTCATAACATTAGAATCATGACATGCGTGTCATAAGAGGCATTGTTTATATACCACAGTCTTGATGCTATTGCGGCCGTTTCGTTAACTTCATATGTACCAAAATCGGTATAGCGAGACAACAATACAGATTCGTTTTGCGTGCCTGATGCGTGCTTCGCATTTCCTTGATTCCAGCTGCACGTGGGACCTGCCATATTTTCTAATTATTCCCTCTACCGACAATCAACATTTTGGTAGTGCGAGTTTCCATGGAGGATAATCAACGTCAAAATATCAAAATTTGTTGCTTGGTAACATATGAATATTTTCTTGAACTGCTTTGTATATATAACTTCTGTCTTCACCGAATGTCTAGTACAGTGGGTGACTCTTATGTTGTGTTTGAAGACGCAAGAAATGCCGGTACGTTTTTATTGTTTCCATAAATGGAAACGCAGTTTGCCGGGACTCAGCTATTACAAGCCGTCTATACGTCGCTTTTCGAACTCTTATACATATGCGTAGTCCTCTTGCTATGAGGCTTTGAAGACGCTCTTGTGGCGTGCGAGAAAGTTTATGTAAGATAGCCATAGAGTGTGCAATTTTTTGTGTTATAAAGCATTATAAACAGTGAGCATGGGTGACACCGATCCACCCCTTGATATGCCAGCGAGTCTGCGAAGTATATTTATATAATGCTGGCATCACTCTCCAGCTTCCTAATGTAAGGGGCCGAGGGCAACTGCTCATTTATTATTATTCCAAGCAATCTGTGCTGTGTGACGATCACACAGCACAGATTCATAACATAAACACAAACATACTTAGCATAACATGATCGTGACTGAAGGTGTCAAATGCCCTCTTGACGTCTAATACCCGTATGGTCCAGTTATCACAAGCTCGTTCATGTTCCACAGCTAAATCTGTCTATTACGGCGTCCATTGTACATGTGAGGTTTCTAAAACTTACTAAGTTGTTAGACAGCACATCTGTTTCATTGCACCACTACCGAAGCCGTGCGTCGACCACCCTTTTCCATGACTTTGTATAAACAACTTGTCAAACTAACTGTGGGGCAGGATTCAAGGCATATGGCCGTCTTCCCCGGTTTTAAAATAAGGATTACTTGAGCGAATTTGCAAGAGTAGGGCACAGTCTGTTCAATCCAGAGATCATTGAATATGTCTAAGAGAACATTTGTGGCTGTTGGCCCGAGGTTTCTTAGCACACTATGTGTAATTCCATTCGGTCCAGCAGCAGACTTCTGACGACATGATGCTATCGACATGCAGTCCTCTTAATGTAAATGCAGCGTCTAATTGAGAATGTGCTGCCCAATAGTAAAAATTGATCTTCGGCTTAGCAAATACGACTGAGTTTTGGAAGTGTCTACACTGTGATAGAAAACCAGGCATGCAGATATGATCACAAAATTCTTCACCCATTGCTACCTCCTCTGTGTTCCGAGCAACAGCGAGAGGCCGAAATGGGAAGCTCTGGTTCACAGTGCCGCTAAATGCACGGACTGCGAGCCAAATTCTTGGGACGGTGGTGTGAGGAGACAGCGTGCAGCAGAAAATGCGCCAGCGCCGTTTGCCTAAATTTTATAAACGTCTGCGCATAACATTGTGAACTTTTCGAGCAGCTTCCTACACCTCTAAACTTCCGCTCCTTCGGTGCGCTCTTTCGGCCTGGCATCTGGTAGCCCTTAGGTCGGGTCAACTGCAGCATAATATTTTCATATGGGGACACGCTTTGTACGTATGTTAATATTATCCAGCGAACATTCTGCAAATTGTGCAACAGTCGCGCTTTCACTAATTTGGTTTTTTAGGCGGTACCTAAAATCTTTCCATTTCTTTAGTCAGCTATAACTCAATGTGTCCGTATTGCACATACTAGGGTGATTTACAAGGGTAGGAAAATGATCGCTTCCGCGCGTTAACACGTGTTTCCACATCCGTTGTGCAGCCCACACCATTCACTATGTCTTTAGAACATAGGGTAACATTTATGCAGCTCGGGTAACTGTGTCCGCGAAGAAATGCTGGCGATCAACCATTTAAAACTGTCAAGAATCACGTGTCAATAGTGCTCTCAACAACGTCACCGCGTGCATCACAGCGATCACTTCCCCAGATTACGTCGTGGGCATTGCAGTCTCCACATAGAAATGCATTAGAACCAGCACTGTCTACTAGATCTTCCACGGAAATGCGACCTGAAGGTTATAAATAGACATTACTTACTGCTATACACAGTTTCCCAATGGATACTTTAGAGGCGATGAATTCCAGAAAGTCTGAATCACTTGACAGGACTTGATAGCATGGTAAGTCCTCTCTGACGCACAGGAGCACTCTGCTAAGACCATCTTGACGGGAAGACTTGTATATAACGTAATTCGAGGGGCGGAAATCGCCACTGCTCCCTGCCTCTTGAATGCACAGCGTCGGAAAATGATGCTCTGCCAGCAGTTTCCGAAAGTCAGCACACATGTTGCGAAGACTGTTCTCGTTCCACTGAAAAATGGAGACATTTTTGTACCGGTTATTCATGTGCCAATTACCGTATTCTTGGCCTGGAGTGGTGACACAATAGTGCTTCCAGGGGCAAGAGGGCTAGAACTTCTGGCAAGTTGTTTGCTTCCAGCAGAGCTGACAGGATTGCTTTAAATGCTGCAAATAGCATTGGCAAGATCATTTCGGTCACTGATGCAGTAGTGTGGGCGCCATTAACTGGTGCTACTTCTGGATGGAGCACGTAGGGTCGCTGGGGCTGACGTGCCATTTCTTCTGCCTGTTGTCTCTTGGATATTTCAAGGTTTGACGTATACGTCGGGGTGAATGACCGACATCCTTTTGACTGTGTACTTGGCTGTACTCCTGTTGGTTTTCTTGGTGGGTCTCGTGAAGGTTCTCTTGGCTGTTGGGATTCCGGTGTCTTCTCAGGTTGCTGTTTTTGCGCGTGATGAACAATGCCAAGAACTGATGAGGCTTCATTGCTTCTCGGCTGTGTTTCATGGATACGTTCATGTCGACGCATTTGCTGTTGACGCCACAGGAGCTGTGTCTTCATCCATATTCGACAGCCTTAACTTGAGTGGTAGAAAATAGAAGGCATTCATATGGTTCACACATGTAAACATTTCGTGAGCATCGAAGTGCCGCCTAGTGAGATCCCATCAATGTGGAATGTCAAATACAGTTGCACGTTGATGAGGAGACGCGTTCTACAAGATCCTATTTCCCCGAGAACGTCCATAGCTTAGATGAAACCGAAAAAGCTGCAACGGAACCTTCGATATGAAGCACAGGTGTAGACCTGCTAGCTGCTTGGCGCTAATTTCAAATAGACGAAGCCAGCGTGCGGCCGCGGGCATACACACTCACAAAATATGCATTACTTTCTTCTTAATGATTTGATTGTTTGTCGGGAATTGTTACGTAGCAAAGCCACGTAATTGGGACAAAAAGTACGCGTGTAGCCTAGTTATTAAGTCTTACCTAGTGTAGCCTAGTTGTGAAACACATACCTAGGGAGCGCTGAGGCCCATACCAAGGCACGACCACCGACTACAAAACTTATTCCTCGCGAATGCATAAGCTTCTTCCCTCCACAACACGGGGGGCTTCGGGGATTCCAGTTTAAGGATTGAAAAAGCCTAAATACGCCTTTTCATATTCACCACGGCCGGTTGGGCACTAGAGGTCTTTGCCCAGAAACCGACAAATCCGCTAGCCACATACAGATTCCATGTAAAATGCATTGTTAGTATAATAATGCATTTAATATAATATTACAATAGTGAAATTATTATTATTATTATTATTATTATTATTATTATTATATTATTATTATTATTATTATTATTATTATTATTACAATACACTTCGTTCGACCCACAGCCCCTCCGTTCATTTGCTTCACCTCGAATTTTTCCGCCAGTTCACGTACGCCCATCATACAATTTCCTTCGAGGGACGAACATGCCGTCCAAATGGATCATGCTGCATATTATGGACGGTGTCTGACGCTCTGTGTGCTCATCGCTACTGCATGAAAGCCACTGCCATCACTTTCAGACAAGTCGCTATGTCTAGGCATTTCGAAGCGGCCTAACCACTGGCAATGCGAAACACTATGCCCCTGTTTTTGCATAATGGCTGTGTACACGCTATAGTGACGTAACGAATGAGTTGACAAACGTTTATTGTAAAAAAAAACAAATTGGGGAAGCAGGTAGGATCTAGTCCAGAGCTTCACTTGCCTTAGCAGCTCGCAGAGCTGGGTCGAGCAGTGCCACTTGGGTCTCCTTTTCCTCGCCGGGAAGAGAGGCCTCCCACTGCTTCGTTTGGAATTTCAGCGAGCTATGAGGCATATTAATTTTAGATGGCCTGAGTTCGCATTCGCACGTGCCGTGGGCGAGAGTTGTCTGTCCTACACACCACGGGCAAGCGGCGGCGTAAGCGTTTGGGTGGATAGTATGTTTTAGACGCAGGTGCAGGTATGTATTTGTCTGCAGAAGGCACCACTAGTACGCTTCAGTTACACTTAGCCGTTGGGGGGGATTGAATAGCGCCGTAGTTGTCAAAGCGGCGACGTTCATGTCTTGGAACAACGACGTCGACGTCGTCGTTGTTCTAAGATATCTCTGGGAGGGCTGGGCGCCTGGGTATGCAGACGGGTGTCTGGACGAGGAACAGTGGCTCGGTGTGTCAAAGCCCGAGCTGCACCGTCCGCTCTGTCGTTACCTGTCGCGTCGATATGGGCCGGGTCCCATATAATGTTATGCTCCTGGACTAGTGTTGTAGTGGACTATATAAATTCGCAGTCTAGTGTAGAAGCGGAACGGCAATTTAGCGGGAGTGGCTGAAGACCACTGGCGGAATATTGCAAAGAAAAATTGTCAGATCCCACGTGCAGTGGGAATCAAGGAAATGCGAAGCACGCATCAGGAACGTAAAATAGATCTGTATTGTATTCTCACTATACCGATTTTTTGTATATATGAAGTTAACTAAACGGGCGCAGGTGTACCAAACTGTGTCATGTAAACCATGCCGCTCATGACACGTATTTCATGATTCAAATGTTATTACCTGTTATTTACGTTCGTAATGCAGTCGCGTTGTGCCATAGCAATTTTCGCATACATCCCATTAACAAAACGGCCATGAGAGCACCAAGACCATGGTATGTAAATCATACCGCTCGTGACATACATGTCGTCATTTTCATGTTACGACCTGTCATTTATGTTTCTCACGCATTCACGCTGTATCACATCAATTTTCGTATACATATCCTTAAAGAATCAGTCAGCAGAGCACCAAGATCGTGCCGTGTAAATCATGCTACTCATGACATGCATGTCATGATTTTAATGTTCTTAGAACGTGTCACCCATGGTCGTCATACATTGCTGTCTTTCCGTATCAACTTTCGTATATATCAAGTTAAAGAAACGGCCGCCAGAGCACCAAGACCCTGGCATGTACATCATGCCGCTCATGGCATGCATATTACGATTTTCATGTTATGACCTCCCATTTATATTCGTCATGGAGTCATATTAAGGCATACCAGTTTTCGTATACATCCCATTAACGAGACGGCCAGGAGAGCACTAAAACCACAGCATGTAAATCATGCTGCTCATGGCATGCATATCATGATTTTCATGTTAACACCTGCCATATATGTTCGTCATGCAGTCATGTGGCAGACCAAATTTCGTATACACCCCATTAACGAAACGGCCAGGAAAGCACCAACACTGTGGCATGTAAATCATGCCGCTCATGACATGCATGTCACGATTTTCATGTTATGACCGGCATTTGTGTTCATGATATACTGATGTTGTGTCATACCAATTTTCGTATACATCCCATTAACGAACCGGCCAGGAGAGCACAAAGTCGTAGGCGGCTAGATAGATAGATAGATAGATAGATAGATAGATAGATAGATAGATAGATAGATAGATAGATAGATAGATAGATAGATAGATACGCTCAAAGTCGCCGAAGTTCGCTAAGAAATACTTTGCATTTAAAAAGTAATCCCATGACTCGAGAGAGCACCCCAGGCCAATCATTCTGAAAGACTTGCTGTGCCGTATAGTAATCGAGGATCTCACGTGTTTCATAAAAGTCACAGTTTACCCAGAAGGACGAAGCAAACAATACGATACTGTGAGCGTGCAGGTTAGCGCCCTGGCGACAGTCCTGTCTCAAGTTGCAGGCTTCACAAACCCGCGCTAACAGCGCCTGAAAGCATGTGATCCACATGACGCTCTCGAGGAGTTCGACCGCAGTGCGCAGATTGCGGTCAAATGAAACGGGCCCTATCACTTAAAGGTTTTTGATCGCTCAAGAAAATGGGAAGAGCTTTCTAGTTTCTAGCAAATTTTATTCCCGGAAACAGTAAATGGTACACATTTCCGTGCCCGCTTATGAAATGCAACTGCATATCTCCATAAAGAGAACAACCTATTTGTTAATCATGCGCAATGACCACCTGCTCACACAATCTACAGTGTGTCAAAAAATATGTAAGCACAGCTTACCTATGTGTGAAAAGTTATGTAAGCACAGCTTACGTAAGTTCAAGACTAAGCCTGTTACGACCCTTACCAATAACTGTACAACGCCCAAAGGAAGGTTTGCAGTCACGGGTTATGCGTTTTGCGTGACCCATTGAACATTGATCAGCGTGTCGTGCTTTTTTTGGATTTTATGGCGCAATTAAGAATTCTTACTGACTATGACATATCTACACCTCGAACTGCCTTGAAGGTGCGGTCAAAAGCCGGAGTATAGCGGCTCCCGATGTTAAGGAAAACCAGACTCCATGGTCAAACGTAATCAAAAGCACTTGTGACAGCCTTGAATGGTTTGAAAAAGAGAAAGGTGTCGTTTTCTGTTTTGTACACGCCCTTTAGCTAAGTGGTGCTTGTATCACACTTCGGAGTTCTATGGTAATAAAACGAAAACGCTTTTCGATGTTGAACACTGAGTCTAAACATTGATCCGCTTAGTAATACCACAGCCCTGTGATGCAAAACCAAAATATCATTATGCATGAGAGATGCCATAGCAGAATATTCTGTGATGATTTGCATCACCTGGTCATCTTCATTTAGGAAGTACACTAAAGCACGTGGTTTTGTTGCGTTTCGCCCCCGTCTGAATGTCTCGGCGTTTTTTCGGGACTCAAACCTATATTCCCTTCACATTCTCGATGACGGCGGAAACGGTAGAGGCTCGTGGGTTTACTTTGTCAGAGCACGTTAAAAAACCCCATCTCGACAAAGTTTCCAGAGCACACCACTACCGCGGTAGCACGGTTCTGGCACGTAAAAACCCGGCAAGCTTGTGTCCTGTTGGTTTGCATCACGGTGGCGTAGCCGTAACGGTCTTGCACAGCATCGTAGCACCATGACACTGCGGACGCTACACGTTATCCTGAAAGTACCAGCAGCGACACGTTCAAATATTTGTTTATGCCCATAAAGGCGTTCTGAAAGGTGTCCTTTTTTGAGCATACTGAATGAACATTCATTGTGAAAATTAAACGACTGCCCTACAGTCTCAGAAGTAACATAACAAATGAAAAGAAAAATCAATGTCTCATACAGAGGAGTCGCTTTCTGTAACGATGGGCTACGGCTTATCGTTTAGTAGATTGGCTCAACTACAATATTTCTGTCGGAACTTCTGAACGAAGTCCTGCGTTCCTCTGGCATCACCCACAAGACGCCATCTAGCTATCACCCATAAACCAACGGCCTCACGGAGAGGTTTCATCGCACGCTTGCCGATATGATTGCCGTATATACCCAGCCTGACCACAATAACTGGGAGAAGCTTCTTCCTTTCGTTACGCACGCCTACAATACGGCCATTCAGCGTATTACCGGCTACTCACCATTTTACCTAGTTTATGAATGGTCTCCTACATTCCTCCTCGACGGTTCTTTCTTCCATTTACCCATGCTTCTACCTACATCATTCAGCGAAGAATTTTTATCGCGACTCACCCAGCGTCTCCAGCGCGCTCGCATGGGGGGGGGGGAGAGTAGTGTGGGTGTTTATTATCCTCTTCTTCCACATCTGTACTTTCTCACCATCATGCTGCTGTGGTTGATCTTGAACTTCAGTGCCACGGAATGATCATTATCGTGTGTGGGCCTTGGCTGGTGCGATACCGAGTACTAGGTCCCCAGAAACGTCATTGCAACCGAGACATCATAATGTTTCCGTTTCCCCGAGTTGCAGTTCCTTGTTTAAAATGTGGTTCGTGACAAGATTTCATGATGTTTTACAAACTCACGTTCAAAAAGTCTTCGAATTTGCCAATCACAGTTGTGGAGCAATCACGGTCAAACACAAGGGACGCATTTTAAGTTTTCTTCATTAATGGACCGCTATCGCGCTCTTTCTGAAGAGAACATTTGAGTATGTACAATTAAGAAACCAAATATGCTACTGCGTATCAAGATGAGTCGCTATCTTCATTGTGTGCATAGCGTGGAGCAATTTAAATTGCTACGCTTACAAAAACACTATCGCGTGCTCTCACGCTTCGGCACTAAATGCAAGGCGAGCGAACAAAGCTCTGGCGGCCGTAGCTGCCAGCGCTGCGGCTTCAAAAACTGCCTCGCACCCGCCGCTAGGGGCGCTCGATAAGTTTTTGAAAGTGGAGCTCGGAGTTTTGGATAAGTTTTGGATAAGTTTTGGAAAGTGGAGTTTGGAGTCTCACCTAGGGTGCCGGCGTGAGCGGACGTGTTTTTCGAGGTCTCAGGAACGACAGCGGCAGATAAGTGTTCTTGCATGCATTGAGCTTGCTTTTCTAGTATATCTCTTTAGCATAAACCATATTTTTGGTTATTAGTTGGTACGGTTTTTTGGGGGGGTCAGTAACTTGTTTTTGGTTTCTTTTTTGCTTTCTTTTTTCTTCCTCCACGTGGCTGAGGTGCACGTACACCCACCACGAGTGTCTTGAAGAGTGGGTTATTCATTTAGTTTTTGGGTCCGTATTGTCTTCGGGAAGTGTTTGTAGTACCGAGTGCCTTGTTCTTTAGACAGTAATTCTTGTGCTACGAGCGGTCATGGTCAAAAAGACCGCAAAGTGTTCACGGTGCGGGGCAGCTGTGAAAATGGAGGTTTGTGCGGAAGAGAAGGCAGAAGAAGCTGACGCCAAATGTAGATAGTGCGAGATCGAGGCAAAAATGGAAGAAATGATGGCTGCTCAAAGCGAACTTATAGACAGAGTTGGTGAGCTTGAAAATGCGTTGGCAAAAGAGCGTGAGAAAACGAAGGCCATGGGAGAAAGCCTTAGGGCAGCAGAGGAGGTACTACCCATGGTAGTTAAGGTGAACAAAGAAGCAGGCAACGGCGAGAATAGTACGGCGCCGACCTCCAGTGCGGGAAGGGAGAAAGGACCGGGGGTGAAGAATATACACTGTAAACGAAAATATACCCAGCTGGGAGGTCTTGCACGATAGCACTCCCGCTAACCTCCTGTGACGTCACCATATACCCGACGCATCGGGATGTGCAGGAGTACGTGCGAGGCCTCGCCGCGGTTTCAATCCGGAGCGTGAAGCACGGAGGGAAACGGGGTGCCTTCCATGATTGTCCTCCGGCGAACAACGACCGGAGCTCGTATTTCCCTCCGGTAGCTACCCGCAAATCCTCCGGTACCACCGCCTGACCGCGCCCGGCAGCTCTCATTGGCTGCTGGAGGAGTGACGTCGCAGCCCGACAAGGCCTCTCAAACCTAACATGGCGCCGGTCCTAGCTGCACAGTCCAACCATTGCGTTGCTTACGCGAAGTGGCAGGCCTATGGCCGCGTTAGGAAAAAAATCCAATCGTTTCGTGCATCTTGTAAACGTTACAAGCAGCGATGAACACCAAGGGACACTGTGGTCGACAACAGCAGAGCGTCGCTGGAACCTACGTCGTGCGAGTGTTGGGGAGTGATCGAATGTCAGCCGCGGATACCAGGCACAACGACTGCGTCGGTGAGTGAACCAGTATACTTTTTGAAGTGCGTGTGTTATTTTTGTCAAAATCAAGTAAATTTTGGTACGATTTAACAAATAACAATATGGGTTATGTAGAATTGAGTAGTACTAGAAGAATCGGGTCTGTTACAGAAAGATATAGGAGTAAGATATTCGGCCGAAATGCCATTGTTTGAAACACGTGTTTTTAAAGCTAGATGAGAATAGCTTCTACAAATTTCCACGTAGGGGTGTGAGATTTAGCCCGTAGTATATCTTTATGGAGATACATGCTGTCTCACAAAACTATGGCCGTAGCTATATTCATAATGACGTTATAAAGGTATTAGTATTAAAATGTGTTTTTCTGTTATAGGTCACGTATCTATCAAGTTGTCTTTCTGTACAATCAGTATAATAAACGCTGCGTCATTGTATATTATCACCTGCAAATTATTTGGATCTGTCTTGTAAACTGACCTAATAACAACTAAAATCGATAATATGCTTTTTTTAAAAGTAACGAATCGAGCTAAACAATTCTTTTTGTATTGCCTTTGAGAATACATCTATGCGCTCATTCTAGTGACGTGTTTAAATAGGGTCTGTAGAAGTGGAGATATCAGTCGAACGATTAAAAAAATTGTAAGTAGGCCTTCCCGCAACGTTTATTTCCAGCCGCTACTCCGGTCATGGTCGCATGGCCTTGGCTGCGCTGCACGGAACTACTCAAACAGAGTGTAGCTGCAGGTGCATTAACGTGTCTAAGCAAGCGCAGTGACCAGGCAGAGGGAAAAGGGTGGCACGAGGGGGGCAGAGTAAGAAGAAGGGGGGGGGGGGGATGGTCGATGGTGAACCACGTCTATACAGGGGCCGTGGCCGTCCCAGACGTCCCGTGATGCCGCCACAATATTCTCTGCATGCAAATATGCGTGACTCCCAAAATAGCACAGGCGAGGCAGTGACGTCAATTTTATTGCTCCTTTAGGAAAAAGTGCATGGGAAAACGAAAAAGAGGGGCGAGTGTGCAACATGTTCGTAGAACAGTCCCATCAGGGGGTAGCTCAGAAGAGCTTTCGAAACTTCTTGTGGCGACGAACAGGGCCGGAGAGACCCGCTAGATGAGGCCGTATGGAAAGTGAACTTTCCACAATATACTTCGGCGATCCACCGCACGTCGAAAACCGCTCTTTCTTCTGCTGGTTCGAAGGTTGACACACTTAACGAGCCGCGACATTCGCGTAGACCTTTTTTGTCCCCGTGCTCGTGGATAATTCCTCGCTCCACGCTGTTGTGCCTCGAATCCCCTTGCCAGCACTTGCGCTCAAACCGAGAGCTCCGTCCACTGCGTGCATTCCAGGAATGTGTGCGTGCATCAGCCGTTGACATATTGCACCGGCAAAGCAATCTCGCAGGTCGACGCGAAGAATGAACGCTGCATATCCGACTGGCGCCACTGCGGGCTCGGGCTGTTGCACTCAGGCCTCTTCGTGGGAAAGGTGGGCACCGCGAGCTGTTCAGGCAGCCATGGCCATACCGCGATCTTTTCACTTTGTCACGGCCGTGCAGAATGTGAAAAATCTAGCAGTCTTTTTCTTTTTTTTTCTTTTTTCTCGCCCTGTCGTCCGTCCTGGCTCCTCGCGCACGCGCCGCTTGGAAGCGGTGGGGATACCGACTGTGTTGGGAGGGGCACAAACACTGCAGGAAATGCTATTTAAGCATTTATCAGAACCGTGTACGTGACCTCTGGCAAACCCTTTTAGTTATTTTATATTTATTCCTTTTCCTGTTACTCTCTTCCCCCTCCCCTCTTTCACTGCGTGAATGTTAGACGGCCTAGATTCGCTGCTGACTGACTCGGTGGGACTTTGTGTGTGTGTGTGTGTGTGTGTGTGTGTGTGTGTGTGTGTGTGTGTGTGTGTGTGTGTGTGTGTGTGTGTGTGCGTGCGTGCGTGCGCTTCGAACTCCCTCTTTCGTTCCTTTTCTTTCATATCCCCTTCCCCTTGAGTGTAGCGGTTGAGGTGTCCTCTCCGGAGAGACGGTTATCGTGCACTCCCCCCCCCCCCCTCTTTCATATTTCCGTGTTTACAAGAATCTCTCCTTGGACGGCCTAGAAGAAGGTTTCTCGGTCTGGGGGCCACTCTGCCTCGTTGAAAACCCGTTGAGCAGTGTTCGTGGGCGCATGTGTTTGTACGTTCGTGACAATGCGCATGAGCGCAAGTGCCCGGAGCTGCCGGAGAAGTCGTTACATGCAAAAATAAAAAAGAAGGCAAAACGAAAATAAAAGCGAGGGAAAACGAACTGACCGAAAGTCACCTGACTGACCGCGGACGGGAGCGCGATGTCCGTCATGCGAGCGAAGTCGGCGGCTGTGCGAAGTGTGTGGTTATGCTTCATTCAGACCGTTTAATTACCCTAGTAAATAGTTTTCATCTTTGCTCTCTTCAACTGTACGTTTATTTTTCTTTCGTTTACTGCCATCCTGATAGCTAACAATCGGTGTACCTACAAATGTTGTAAGAATTTACCGTCCTCTCCGTCTGTCCTATTTTTTTTTCTCATGGTACGGTGCCCTTCTTTCTTTTGTATCTCCGAGGAGAAGACAGACACGACAGGAGGGCCGCTGCAAAGAAAAAGAAGGAACGTGCACTGCCACCAAGCCAGCTGACGTATTTTGCGTCGAGAAGTTGGTTTGGGACTTTCATCTCCCCTCTTCTATCCAAGTGCAAGATTTGGCCGCGCTCCCGATCCTTGGCCTACGCGTGTGTTCCGGGAATATGGCTTGTTGCAGACGGCAACTGTTAAGTACGTTTTCATATTAAATTGTGATGTTTTTTTTTATTTTCAAGGCAGACATGGCTGTTGTAGTGTCATCCTGATAAAAACAATTTCTCTTGCCTCAACATGTTCTGTAAGTTTCGCGCATTCTAGGAACTGTGACATGCATATGCGACTCTGACGTATTACAACTTGCTCATTTCTTGTTCTTTTGCCGTGTATTACACATTTACTTTCGCCGTTTAAGTGCTTTGGGACGTAGTTTACTTTGTTATGAGTCTCCCTTCACTCTTTGTATAAGGTTTCAGGAATGTTTTTCGCACAGCCATGAAGTGCGAAGTAAGAGGAAAATGTCTATTTTCGCTTTTGGCTGGTTATGTAGCAGTCAAGGGCGGCTTATGTCGTGGTATAAGGTAATCTGAAACTGCTACTTGCCAGCAGTGCAAAGTTGCTTTTCTCGTGTAGCGGCCGACAACGACCCTAGTTGCCCTTTCTTTGCACATGTAGTCATAATCTAACAAAAGCAAAGGTGTACTGTGATACCTTTATTGCTGCCGAACTTTAGATTGCAGCGTGTTATTTTGTTATGTGCTTTAAATCTCCTTGTTGTATTTGGTGTGGCATGAGTATGCAAGATATAGTTCTCTCTTATGAGCTAAGTACCATACATTTTTCTCTTTGGTTGCTCCGACACATACAGGATGTCCCACCTAAGTGTAACCAGGCTTTCAAAAATGATGGAGCGTCTTAGTGTTTTGCAAAAAACTCATACATGTTGAGGATCAAGTGCCCTAGTGTTACGATTTTTTTTCGTTTTCCAAAATCAATAAATTGGGCGAAACTAATGAGACAACTTGTGTAACTATTCGCTTCAGCAAGACATTGTCGCTGAGATACTTGTAGATCAAATTGAAATGTGAAATGGTCTGCTTGTATGGGCCGTGAAAGAAAGCCCGCGATATACAAAAATAACCGTTTGATAGCGCCACTAAATTAGCGCTTCGAGGCAGCCGATCAGGGAAGAACGTCCGCTTGTCTCTGCAGCGCTGTCCGAGACATGCTTGGCGTTTGTGGTGGCCACAAGATGCGTGTTTGTGCGTGCGCGGGCTTCATTCGACGAATCGAAGAGAATAATATCTTTATGCAGCCTACATTCCCATGTTCCGACATTTAATAAAAAACACATCTTTATGCAACGTCACTACGGAGCGTAATAATGCACTTTCGTCGTCACTCGCACTGTGCGTCTGGTTGCTACAGCGCTGCAGGTACAAGCGCATGTATAGTTTTTTTTTCGCCGAATTAGTGGCGCTGTCACGTGGTTACTTTTACATTTCGTGGGCTTTCTTTAACGGTACGTATCAAAATACCTATCAATGCTGCTTAAAGGAATTTTTTTTATTTGATCTACAACTTTCGGGGCATTGGCATTGTGAAGGAATTGGGCGCACGCAAATATGAATTTGTTGTATCGACAATTTCTTACTGAAGCGAACAAATAAAAAGTTCGGTAATTAGTTTATTCTAATTAATTGATCATGAAAAATGAAAAAAAACTCTTAACACTAGGAGACTTGATCCTTTATACGGCCGAGTTTGTTGCAACTCGCCAGCACGCTCCTTCATTTTTAAAAACTAACATTAAGTTTAAAAATTACATTACGTTTAAGTGGGACGCCCTGTATATCGGTTTTTATTTCGCTATTGCTAAAGGTCTACTGAAATGTTTTAATGTGTGCGCAGAAAATATATCGCACAGCCAGCCGGTGTTGTGTTTTAAAAAAGGAGTTTCATGACAACAGCTCCAGTAGGATGAATAGCCCTTTAACCGTTAAATGAAGCAGGTAGCTTTGTTAGCTTCGTGATTTGTCGACCGGAAGCAGAAAGAGGTTATCCAAAACACGGTAACACGCAGGGTGCGTCAGTTAACAATTACGCCAGGGTTTATAAAAATTCACGAGTGAACTTCAAGGACGCTACCATATTGGTATTGTTGACTGTTATCTTGCCCATCTCAGGCTATTGTTTCAATGAACTGAGGTAATTAACATTATAGTTATCTAAGTTTCAAGCAGTTGCGTTAACACAAATTGCTCAATTGGGAATTTTTCAGCATGTAAATTATGGTCCTGATAATGTAAAATCATGGTAATAGGTTCAGTGGCTTTACGTTTTTGGGCTCCTAAAAAGGTCTGGGAGATTCGAAAAAGTACCACGTGACGAAGCGTTTCCAAGACTTATCATCAGCACTCTCGAACATGCTACAACAAGATGATCGGTGATGCGCGAAGGCATACAGCACTGGACACGCCACAAGAGTATTGACAAGACGTGGCCACACTTTACGCCCTCTCGGCTTCTTGATGTGTACGGTCTATGTGCATCATCGATTGCTTGTTGGTATATGTTCGAAGGAGCTGATGTCACTGCACGCAAGTGCCCAGTCACGTCGTATATTCGAACCTTGCGCACTTTCTTAAAGGGGTCCGACAGCACTTTAAACAGCAAAGCTTTTTTAACAAATCGTTCCTTGTCCGGAGAACCCAAAAAATATATATAATCACCTTTAGTTCATGTCCCCAAGAGACCGGGCGAACTATGCAATGCCGAATGCACAGTGGTGATGATGATGATGTTCCCGAACACATACGACGCTACGACATGTGCGCTTCTTTCTTCTCCTGCGCACATGGCCAAAGCCCACTACTATACACTGGCAAAACGGCGGCTGGCGGCCGCAAGCAGGAGAAAGAAAAATCCTGTATGCGTTGATATGCCTGGTGCACAGTGTCTCGCGAAGCTCTGCGTTTGTGCATTGCTTCGCACTGCGAGAGCATGCGTCCTCTCACGGCGCGAGGCTATGCACAAACGCATGCAGCTATGGGTAGCGCGAAGCTAAATCGCACTCGCGAGGAAGAAACCGCGCTCCGAAAATCGAAGGCTTGCCGCTACGCGAGAACGAAATCGACGGCGCGGTGCAGATCTGGAATACGTGGTCAAGTTCAACCTCGTCACAGCAATAAGCATGTCACCGATTAGCTTCGCTGTGCATGAGCTTTTCGCGGCTTAGTGCAAGCTTGAAGCCCTCTATCCTTTTTCTTTTCTTTTTTTTTCTGGGTAGAGTCAAAGAGGTGCCGATCAGTCGTGAAGGGCTGCTGTGAACATGTGAGCCAAATATTATTGCACTGCACACTCCAGGGAATCCAAGATATTGTTTCGAACACAGCTGGAAAGCGCCCGCTCTTCTTTCAACTAATGACATCAGTGGAGGCGCCGGCTAATTCGCTTGAAAAAAAAAAAGAGCAGTGTTGGCTGATTTCATGAGAACGGGAGATAATCTGCTATGCTTTACTTGTTCGTTTTAAATTAAACAAATGAAGGAAATGGGCGTGTATCTCTTAAAGGACTGAAAAAAAGCAAGTGGCGTAGTCGTAGCCCCGGTGACGTCACTTACTGAAATTAAGAGCAGGCGCTTTCCAGCTGTGTTTAAAACCAAATTGCGAATTGAGTGGTGCGTGCAGTGCATTAATATTTCCCTGACATGTTCACAGGAGCATCCTCCATAGACCTGCGCCGTTCTCTGACTATATTCAAAAGTGTTGTAACTTGTAAGGCCCCTTTTCAATCCCGGAAAAGTTGAAACCGATGCACTATTAAAGTACGTTGCCCGTACACTAGCTCGAATGCTTTCAACTTCTCGAATGAATATTTTTCGCTTAAAAGAACAGCCTAAATATAGGGTAAACAATAAGCCAGAGTTATTTGCCTGAGTTAATTAAAAAAAATGTGTCAGATGGTCTATACGACAGTAAACACTAATATGATTGCATCGTTGTAACACGCCTGCGGAACTTTCTTTTTTACAATCTGAGGCAAATGATCTAAAAGACCCTTTATAATGAACTTCAGTGGCCTTGTTAATATTTCACCAAACATATGAATCAGAAATTTTTGTTTTTATTTTCTTGAGGTAAACGCAAAAGGAACTACAAAAATTGGCACTGCCAAATAGAAATTATTCAACTTCAATGCAAGCACTTAGATCAAGCAGTTAGTTCTTTGAGCATGCCCTGTGGGCTTTGATCGAGTTGGACCCGCTTCTGTGATTTTAAATGTAGTGCTTCAAAATAAAGGCATAGAGAGGGAGCATAACCAGAAAGGTGTGTGCTTTTGCCATGTTCTTTTCACCTCTTGTTCGTGCTAGAGATGGTGACATTGCACTCACATATCACATTCAAAGGCCTAGGTTCGCACTGTTGCGCTAAACCGACGGGTGTCACACCTAGCGGCTGTTGCAAGCGCACTCCCACTGCTGCACAAATTTGTCCGCTTTATAGCTTTGAAAAGTGTAGAGCTTGTCTTGAATCTTAGGTGCTGTACGCGGTTGACGTACAGCATAGTGGCGTACACTCAGTCTTTATATCCTGCCCAATCAGTCAACACAAACCGCATCAGTCGCGTGCCTCAAGGCCCAGCTTCCTCTGCCAAATACTGGCGTACAGCGCGGCCGTTGGCGTAGAAGCGGATTTCAGGAGCAAATTAAACGATAAAATGGTCTTGTTTCAGTATTTTCACTTGTGCATTATATTATTATTATTATTATTATTATTATTAATGTTAACCCACACGCAGAATGAGATAGAGGAAATAGCATGTGAAAAAGAGTTATCGAGTGGCACAGTATTGTTCGATGTTGTAATTGTTCAGTGTAGATGGTTGCTTGATGCTCGTTGAGTGGAAGAAACGCTTCGATATTTTCACGTTATTTATTTACATGCATCTGCAGCTTTAAACAAACGTAATTCCAAATGCACCAAACAAATCTCTTCGGAGCGGTCGTCGTTGGTTCCCTTCTCGTCCGCTCTCCGAGTCGTTCTTGTCGTTCGTTCTCATGGTCCCGCTTCCACAATCCCTTTGTTAGCTCCCCCCGTCTGTCCCTCTCTCAGTAGTTTGAGTGACAGTCATCGTGCAGTACTTAGAAGCATTGTTAGAAACGGCAAAGGCCCGGCTAATGGTCGTTCCGTGGTTTTCAAGAAACGCAAAAAATATATAAAGGAAAAGGAAGGGCGCGCATCTGCATTCTCAACAAGTATAGCGCAACGTTGCATTAGAACAACGTTTGCGGTGCAGGGCTAGGTTAGTTCGAATGGCCCACACCACAGTACTGCGGCCAAAGAACACATGGTTGTCGTGCTGCCGGCAGGCCTGGACACAGTGGAATGCAAACCACAGTGCACATACGCGGGCTACTCGCAGCATTATCCTTCGTAAACAGTTCCACTGCCTCTTTTTAAGCTTTGGCGACAACAGCTAGCGTTGTGTTTCTGACACATTCATGCAGATTATATATATATAAATATTGTCTTCAGTGCGAAATCTTCTGTTCCTTGTTTCGTTATTTTGCCTTTCTTTTACTCCAGCAAAAAACGTTTGTTCATTGCAGCCTAAATAACTGTACAGTGTGAAAAAGTGCTTATGGTTGTGCTTGTGCATATTACTGCATTGTACTGCAATTATTGTAATATTTCTTGCCACTTTTGGTGCTTTATTTGTTTGTGTGCCCTGTTTGCACGCTGTGCGAATCATGCAATAAACTTTTATACAGCATTTGTTTCTCAATGTTTTATGTTGATGATGGGATAAAACGATCGCTCGCAATGCACCACGCATCTCCAACCTGGCCGAATAATAAATACCATTTAAATGTCTGAAAAGAGGGATGCAGAGACCAGCCAGCCGGAGCGGGAAGAAAAATACACAGAGGTACTCCTGGTGCGTCACACAGAATTCCTGGCCCGCCGGACTGAAATAATAAAAATAATCCGGATGCACCACACAATGACTCCGGTCAGCCGGAGTGAAAAACAGCAATAATTAGTCCGGAGGCGTCACGTAAAAACTCCGGCGCGTCGGAGTAGCATACAGCAAAATGTAGCCCGGAGGCAGCACACAATAACTCCGGCTAGCCGGAGTGAAAAACAGTGAAAATTAGTCCGGAGGCGCCACGCAAGAACTCAGGCCCGCCGGAGTGAAAAACGGCGAAAAGTAGTCCGTAAGCACCACGCAATAACTCCGGCGAGCCGGAGTGAAAAATAGCAAAAAGTAGTCCGGAGGCACCACGCATTAACTCCAGCCAGCCGGAGTAAAAGCTTTACTCCGGTGGTCCGGAGTAGAAAAAAACTCCCAATAGGGGGGTCGCTAGAGGACAGGCATTTTGCTCCCACCTGGGAGTATTTTTCTTTTACAGTGTAGGTGCAAAGAGCGCGGGGCCCAGCTTCCAGTTAGTAGTTTTACGGGAGGGAGTGGACAATGCAGCAGCTGTGACTCAGGCTAAACACCCAGACAGCAGCCAGGTGCAGGTGACTTCAGCTGGAAAACCTCAGCGGGTTATCATAGCCGGTGGTTCCAATTTAGTACGATGCGCCGAGGCACTCAAAGAGAGGGTGAAAGGCGACAAGCGAGTATTGATAGGGCCGTTCCCAGGACATAGGCTGCGTTCAGTCATGAGACAAACAAGAGAAAAGCTCACGTCTGGGGCTCACGGATGCAATATCGTGATCATTGCGGCAGGGCTAAACGACGTCCTCAACAAAGAATCGTCAGTATTAGCGACGACCTTGGCAAAAGGCGTCAACGACATGCGCGTCATCTCCCCCCAGGTGCAGATATTAGTGTGCACGGTACCGGAAATACCAATGCGTGACGGCAACCTGCAAAGAGCGGTTGTCGATGCAAACTAAGAGATATGGCGTACGATTCGAGAGAAGGGCTTGAAACTAGTGGAAATAAACAGTGAGGTGTATAGGTGGGGGGTTTCAAAAGAGACAGCATTCACTTCGATAAAAGGCTTGGTCATGAGGTGGGTTGGCGGCTTGCAGGACGTGCAGTAGCTTTTTTGGGGGGCACGCGGGCCCTTCAGAGTCCGGGGTAGCAAGGAACAAACGAAACAACCAGGGGGATTTTCGGGCAGGTAGCACTGAGAATTGCCATAAAAGAGGTAAAAGGAAGAAAAGACAGAAGGCGCGTGTACCAATTAGTTACATAAACATGCAATGTGACAGAAAGAAGGCAAAATGGTTAGAGATTCAGGAACAGTTAAACAGAGAAAAGATAGGCGTTTATGCCGTTACGGCAAACACACCTTAGAGACCTGGAAGAGCCACCACATATCGACAATTATGTTTGGGAAGGGTGCAACAGGATCATATTAGAAAGAAAAGGTCGGGGTGTTGGAATGCTTATTCATAGCGGAGCCAAATGTGAGAGAGTAAAACAAACGTGTTCAGAGCATATCTGGGTTTCGGGCATGGTAGCTGGAAAGAAAACATGGCTAAGTATAGCTTACACGTGGACGGGAAGTAACTGTAAGGAAAAGAATCTGGTGTTAAAGAATTGCATAAACACCGATATTAAAGAATTTGGTCATGGGGCCGGAATCATCCTCCTAGGGGACATGAATACCCACATCCACGAACTTGATGGATATACAAACACTAATGGGAGGTTATTGCAACATCTCTGCGAGCAACATATTCTTGCGATAGTTAACACGAGGCCCAAGTGTGATGGACAGATCACGTGGGGGACCAGAAACAGGCAATCGGACATTGATTATCGTCTTATGATAGAAGGAATCTGTGAAAAAAAATTATAGCATATCCACGGAGTGAATGATGATGAGTGGGCGAAGCTCGGGATGTTCATCGCAGATCGTGCCGAGTTCCGGATTAATGTAGTTAACGCGCACGCTACGAATCCTCATGGTTCAACTATGCACAAGTGAAATCTTCCACCGGCACATCATTGCAAGTCAAGGTCCCTATACACACACACACACACACACACACACATATATATATATATATATATATATATATATATATATATATATATATATATATTGAAAGTACGCGTTTAGCGTTGAGCTAGTGAGGCACTTATTGAAGACAGCAGAGCCGAATCGACCAGCGGTTCAAGCGGAGCAAGCACGAGCAGCAACAACTGTCCTCGTCTTCGTCTTTGCTGGCTCTCCTACATGCGCCCTATTTATACTACAATTACTCCGCCGATGAAAAGGAGCCATCCTGGCGACCTAAGGAACAGGTACGACTGGCGGGTCATAGTGCGGCTTCAGTCGATCGACATGAACAATTTCGCGGCCCCTACGGCGGCGGTCTGTGGATGGTTCGACAGGCTCAATGATATAGTTGACCGGAGATGCTTGACGTAGGACACGGTAAGGGCCTTGATACTTGGGCAGTAGCTTCGTGGAAAGGCCAGGAGCGGACGAGGGAACGCGAAGCCAGACCAACGCTCCTGGAGAATATGACCGAGAAGGCAGGTTTTCGTCATGACGGTCCTTCTGTCGCACTTCGTCTTGGGCGGTAAGGGAACGGGCGAGCTGTCGGCATTCCTCGGCATACGTGGTGACTTCAGATAAAGGCGTGGATTCTGACACGTCCGAGCGATACAGAAGAATAGTGTCCATAAATGACGAAGGTTCGCGGCCGTGAAGAAGAAGGGAGAGAAGCCTGTTGTAGACTGAGTGGCGGAGTTGTAGGCGTAGGTGACAAATGGTAATAGGCGATCCCAATTGGTATGGTCAGCGGACACGTACATGGAGAGCATGTAGCCCAGCGTACGGTTAAAGCGCTCAGTCATTCCGTTGGTTTGTGCATGGTATGCGCTAGTTGTCCGGTGGACAACGTTGCATTCACGCAAGGGGGATTCGACGGCTTCGGAGAGGAACGTACGTCCGCGATCGCTGAGTAGCTCACGAGGCGCGCCGTGGCGAAGAACAAGTTTGTGAAGGATGAATAAGCCGACTTCACGTGCTGTGGCCTCTGGCAGCGCGGCAGTTTCAGCATAGCGCGTCAGGTGGTCAATAGCGACAATCACCCAGCGGTTGCCGTCAGGTGTGTAGGGAAGGGGACCGTACAAGTCAATTCCGATGCGATCAAAAGGTCGGGAGGGGTACGGCAGTGGCTGAAGTGGTACAGTGATTATGTTCGGTGGGCTCTTGCGACCTTGGCACAGGGAGCATGAACGTACGTACTGCCGGAAAAAGCGGTACATTCCACGCCAGTAGTAGCGCAGCCGGAGGCGTGCATATGTTTTTACTACACCGGCGTGGGCACATTGCGGGTCAGCGTGAAAGGAGGCGCAGATATCGGCACGTAGATGACGAGGGATTACCAGCAACCATTTGCGTCCATCAGATAAGTAGTTGCGGCGATACAAGAGGCCATCACGGATGGTGAAATGCCGAGCTGTGCGCCGCAGTGAACGGGTGGCGGTACGTGGGGACGGATGAGATAGGTACTCAATTAGAGAGACTATGAAAGGGTCCTGGCGCTGCTCGGACGGCATGTCAGTGTATGCAAGCGACACCAAATCGTAGCTGCAAGCAGACTCAGCGCCACACTCATGGGGAAGTGGAGAGCGGGAAAGAGCTTCGGCATCGGAATGTTTGCGGCCTGACCTGTAGACGACACGGATGTCATAGTCTTGGAGACGTAATGCCCAACGGGCTAAGCGGCCAGATGGATCCTTCAGCGACGTTAACCAGCACAGGGCGTGATGATCAGTCACGACGTCAAACGGAGGGCCATATACATAAGGTCGAAATTTTGTGATTGCCCAAACGATGGCCAGACGCTCTTTTTCCGTGACCGAATAATTTGCTTCAGCTCTGGTGAGAGTTCGGCTGGCGTAGGAGACGACATACTCGTCGAAACCAGACTTGCGTTGAGCAAGAACAGCGCCAAGGCCAACTCCACTGGCATCCGTGTGGACTTCAGTAGGAGCGTCGGGGTCGAAGTGACGGAGAATCGGCGGTGATGTCAGAAGGTGACGCAACGTCGTGAATGCGTCATCGCAAGCGGAAGACCACGCCGATATGCCTTGGCTGTCAGCAAGTAGCTTTGTCAAAGGCGCCATTACCGATGCAAAATTACGGACGAACCGGCGAAAATAGAAACATAGTCCTATAAAGCTCCTGAGTTCCTTTAGTGTTGACGGCTTAGGAAACTCGGCGACGGCTCGAAGTTTTGTAGGGTCGGGCAGAACACCGTCCTTGCTGACAACGTGCCCTGAGATGGTAAGCCTCCGGGCCGCAAAATGACACTTCTTCAAATTGAGCTGGAGCCCAGCATTTGTAAGGCAATCCAAGACGGCTGCGAGGCACATGAGGTGGGTGTTGAAGTCCTTTGAAAAAACTACGACGTCGTCCAGATAGCAGAGACACGTGTGCCATTTGAGACCTCGAAGTAGGTTGTCCATAAGACGCTCGAACGTAGCGGGAGCGTTGCAAAGGCCAAACGGCATCACGTTGAACTCGTACAAGCCGTCAGGAGTCACGAACGCAGTTTTGGGGCGGTCAGCTTTGTCGATAGGCAACTGCCAGTATCCCGATCGAAGATCCAACGAAGAAAATAACTCTGCGCCTTGCAAACAGTCAAGCGCGTCGTCGATTCTTGGGAGGGGGTAAACATCTTTGCGTGTGATCTTGTTAAGACGCCTATAATCAACACAAAATCTGATGCTACCGTCCTTCTTTTTCACTAGCACGACCGGAGAGGCCCAAGGGCTGTGTGAGGGCTGTACAACGCCGCGACTAAGCATATCGTTCACCTGGGCGTCTATAACCTGGCGTTCAGCGTGGTAGAACCGATATGGACGCTGGCGCAGGGGCGCATGGGTGCCGGTGTCAATATGGTGAACGATTTCAGATGTTCGGCCCAAGGTGGTTTGATTGTGGTCGAAATAATTCCGATAGCGGTCGAGGAGTTTCAAGAGTTCCGTCCGCTGATCACTAGACAACGCCGAATCAATTGACGGTAGGAAGACGTCCAGGGAGGATGAGTCCGACGGAGTAGCGGGATTAATGCTCGCGACCGCGAGACTTGCCGTGTGGTCGGGCACTTTACTGGCGCAAACAGAATCGATGTCCTCAAGTCGGCCTATACATTCACCACGGAATAGAGTGGCTGGAGACGAAAGCGGGTTCGTGACATAAATGTTTCCGCGACAGTTTTCAATCGTGAGAACTGCATAGGGAAGAAGGAAGTTCTTGCGTGAGGTGAATGGTTCAGATGGCGCGAACATGGCGCTAGAGAAGGGAGCGTCGTCGCAAGAGATCGGCACAAGAACACAAGACAAAGGCGGGACGTCAGTGTCTGCCGCGACGACCACACGAGAAAGAGAGGAATCGCTAGAGCCAACGTCAGTGGGGGTCGCTGATAATTCTAGCTGTGCACGCGCACAATCAACAACGGCTTGATGTGCAGCGAGGAAATCCCAACCCAATATAACGTCGTGCGAGCAACGTGACAAGACGATGAATTGTACCACGTACAAAACGTCCTGAATGATTAGCCGAGCCGTGCACGCCATAGAAGGTTTGATGCGATGCGCGGTTGCAGTTCACAGGGAGACGTCGGAAAGCGGAATCGTAATTTTCTTTAACTTGCGGCACATTTCTTCACTTAACACAGACACAGCGGCTCCAGTATCCACTAATGCTTGCACGGCAACACCTTCAATAAATACAATTACTTCGTTGGCAGGGAGAGATCGAGGGCTTGTAGATTTCGACGGCGGCGCAGTTCTTGCCTCCGGAACTGCGGCGGTCAGTTTTCCGTTTGGACGGGTGGTGAACGACGGACCATCGGCGAAATGGAACGTCGTCGTGGGGAGGGCGACTGACGTCCGTTGAAGGTACGGCGAGCAGACGAAGAAGTGTTTGAAGAGAGTGCTGGTTCTCTTTTCCATCCTGGAACTCCGTACCCGGACTCTACCTTCTCCTTCAGCCATGACCGATGACGTTGCGCAGCAGAATGCTACCCCGCACCGCACCTCCACCACTTGAAAGTACGCGTTTAGCGTTGAGGTAGTGAGGCGTTTATTGAAGACAGCAGAGCCGAATCGACCAGCCGTTCAAGCGGAGCAAGCACGAGCTGCAACAACTGTCCTCGTCTTCGTCTTTTGGTTGCTCTCCTACATGCGCCCTATTTATACTACTATATATATATATATATATATATATATATATATATATATATATAGTATGTATGTATGTATGTATGTATATATATGGGTTGCCGGTGAACGCTTCTCCAACGCGAGCAGTCGGTATTTCTCAATCAAGAAACTCGCTAGGAGACGCTGCCTGCGCCAACGTTGTCTCTCGCGGGTGAGGGCGCGTTCTCTTTCTTTGCGAGCTGGTAGAGCGTTCCTCTAAGAAACAGCGTTTCTATAGCCAAAGCACGCCTTTCGCTCTCTTTCTCTCTCTCTCTCTCTCTCTCACAAGACAGCAGAGGCACGCGCCGGGAGAGAGAGAGAGAGAGAGGCACGGGCCGAGGGCGAGCGCGTGCCTCCCGGCACGCGGGTTACGCCTGACGACTGACGCGTGACGCGTGACAAGGTTAGACTAAGAGGAGCTTCGCCCCTAAAACTGAGAGAAATGAGAACAGACGAGGGCGGAATGAACATCTTGGGTAGTGATCATAAACCCATAACATTACAACTGCGACATAAAACTGAATATAATAACACAGAATCAAAGTTCGGCTGCACGTATTTAAACGACAAACAAATAAGAAATATAGCCGCAAGAGTAGATGAAGAAGTAGGCAAAATACCAGGCAAGGACTGGGGGTATAGTGAGCTAGTACATGTAATGAGCTAGTACATGTAAAGAAATAAGAAAAGAGAAGAAAACTGTTTGCTGGAAAGGAAAGAGAAAGCGAAAAAATGGTGGAACAAGGAAATCCGGGAAGCCATCGAAGAGCGACGTAAAGCATCAAGGGAGCACAGACAGGCAAAAAGGGAGAAGCGGCCGCAAGTCGAAGACAACGAAAGATGGGAAATATATTTAGAGAAAAAAATTCATTGTACAGAAATTGGTCGAGGCAAGAATTAAAGATGAAAGCGAACGCTAGCTGACAGAAATTCATGACAAAAAGAAGGCCGCGCCTAGGATATCTTGGAGCCAAATAACAGCGCTAGGTAAAAAGTCTGCCACATTGCAACAACATGTTATTGACACGTGCGGTTGTTTTCGCGAACACCGTTATCACCGTCCTGTGAATCGCGCGCTTGCTTTGATTGTTTGCGGCGAGCGCAGTTATCACTTTCTGTCATGCCAACGCAAGCAGCGTTTATCTTGCATGTCACTTCGAGAACCGTGTCGACAATTCCTGAAACTTTGCAGGCTGACGCGCGCACTTGAGTAACTTCTGGAATTCCAGAGATAATGCGAGAACGCGTTAAGGCAAGTGTATAAAAGCCGACGCACTGCGCCGCTTGTCAGTCTATCCGTCGACCGACGACTGTTCACGCCGCTGTTGCTGCGAATTGTGATTGGCCTTGTTTTGCTGGGCGCAAGTTCGCCCACTGAACAGTTCACCTGACATCAGCTTGAGTCCTGCGTGCTCCGTCTCAAGTGCGGCGTGTGTCACAACCACGTGACATCTGGTGGAGGTGCTTTTCGGTCCATGTACCGTACGCCCCCGTCCAGCCGTGAGTCAAGCCCAAGCCGCCAAGAGGAGGACTCCAACCCGGTCCTTCGAGTTAGCCGCAGACAACAAGGACTCCCGCCCGAATAACTGCCGCTTACCGACAAGGACAAGAAAAAAACAAGGGCTGCAACGAAACCGGCATCCACGATGGCGGAAACACGATCTCCGGTAACCGTGGTCGTGCACCAGCCCAAAGTGCCACCTACCTTCCGCGGATCGTCATACGAGGACCCGGAAAGCTGGCTGGACATCTACGACAGCGTCGCAGCCCTTAAAAAGTGGGACCCCGACGATAAGCTGCGGTGTGTATACTTTTATTTGGAGGACACCGCGAGGACTTCGTCGAGAACCGCGAGTCAACGCTTCGAACCTGGGACGACTTCCGCGCGGCTTTCCTGCCCACCTTTGCAAGCGTCGTGCGGAAGGAAAGAGCCGTATCACTGCTTGAGACTCGGGTCCACCTCCCCAACGAAAACGTCACGATTTTTAGGGAGGAGATGAAGCGACTGGTCCGCCACGCCGACGCCGACATGTCCGAGGAGAAGAAGGTTCGCCTCCTCATGCGAGGAGTTAAGCAGGAGCTTTTCGCCGGGTTAACAAGAGACCCCCCGAAGACGGTACAAGAGTTCCTCTCCGAGGCGACGACCATCGAGAAGACTCTTGAAATGCGCACCCGCGAATACGATCGGCGCATGTCGCAGGAGTCCGAGGACTCGGCCCCAACGACCTACGCGAGACTATAAGGGCTATTCGTGAAGAGCTGCGCTGGATGTTGCCGTCGTCTCAGCCCCAGGTCGCCTCCCTCGAAGACATTGTCCGCGAGGAAGTACAGCGCTCACTGAGCTTTCCCGAACGACCGCAGCCCCAACCGCAGGCGATGACCTACGCCGCTGCTGCACGCCGACCCGCCACCGGTCCTCGCCCACGCCAGGACCCAACGCCTTCGCAGTTTCGTCGCCAGCCACCGCCGCCACCACCGACGCCATCCCGCTCGCCAGTAATCCAGTGCGCGCCGAGGAAAACCGACGTTTGGCACACCCCGGACCACCGCCCACTGTGCTACCACTGCGGCGAAGCCGGGCACACCTACGGCTACTGCCAGTACCGTGAGATGGGACTGCGTGTCTTCGACGTGAACGCGCCGCGCCCGCGCCCAGGTGAGCGACCTCGCGACATCGCCGACTACATCGCCGGATCACAGTGCAACGACGACCATCCCGTTCACCTTCGTCTGGCCGCTACGTCTCCCAGGATCGCCGCCAGTACAGCGGCCCCAACCGGGGCCGATCTCCAAGCCCCTATCCGGGAAACCAAAGGCAGCAACCGATGGAGGTGCGGTTGCTGCACGACGCAATGCCGAAGATCCTCCGCCGCCGCCGACGACGACGACCGCGACGCACGAACCCTCCCGACGTAGTCTCAGCACGCCGCCTGACCAGGGTCTTCACGAGAAAGCCTCGCCACCGACGCGACATAGCAGCGCCGGAGCAAGCCGACGCAGCCGTGACGCCCCGACCTAACCGGAACGCGAGACGACGCACCACCGACCTCGACGTGGTTATCGACGGCCACAGCGTCACCGCCCTAGTCAATACCAGCGCCGACTACTCTGTCACCAGTGGTCTCTTCGCCGCCAAGCTGAAGAAGGTAAAGACTGCCTGGGAAGGACCAGATATCCGAACAGCCGGGGGCCACCTTAAACACCGACTGGAACCTGCACGGCAAGAGTCACGATTGACAGCCAGACGTATTCGGTGAGTTTTGTGGTCTTGCAGCAATGTTCGCGAGACGTCATTTTAGGCATGGATTTCCTAGACCAGCACGGCGCAGTCATCGATCTAAGACCCTGGTAAATCACGCTGTCCACGGATAATGCGACGACGTCAGACTGCACAGTCGCTTATCATGCCTTGAATGTGACAGAAAGAGCAGGTAACCGTCCCGCCACTGTCGAGCGTCATCATTTCCGTCGGCACCAAAGCGCCTAGCAACTTTCAAGGTGTCATCGAAGGCGACCAGCATTTGCTCCTAGACCGTCAGATGTGCGTCGCAAGAGGCATAGCCAAGCTTCATAACGGCGAAGCCAAGGTAATGGTGACGAACTTCAGCAACGAATATAGGCACCTGAATAGGAGTACGACGGTAGCGCACCTAACTGAATTTGTGGAAGTAAGCAATGCCTTCGCCCTCACCGATTCTCACGGATCCGCAACGACGACCGCAGTGTCCGTGCCCGCCTTCGACGTAAATCAAGGCCTTTCCAGGCAGCAACAAAAGGAGCTCAAGGCCTTACTCCAGCAATACAAGGACTGCTTCTTGTCGTCATCGAGGCTTCGTCTGACTCCTCTCGCGAAACATCGCATCATAACCGACGAATATGCCCGTCCTCTCCGTCAGAGCCCCTACCGAGTTTCGGCACGGGAACGCGAGGCCATCAAGAAACAAGTCGACGAAATGCTGCGTGACGACATCATTCAGCCGTCTACGAGCCCGTGGGCATCACCCTTGGTGTTAGTGAGGAAGAAGGATGGAACCCTACGTTTTTGCGTCGATTATCGTCGCCTGAACAAGATCACGAACAAAGACGTTGTTACGATATACAACATTCGGAGAGCAGGCTCAAAGAGGCAAGTCA